>CACKRE030005046.1:57750-89678 GCA_902602495.3 Ectocarpus sp. CCAP 1310/34 | reverse complement strand
TGGCCCGAACCGACTCGACCACCTTCTGCCCTGCCTGACAGTAGGCCTTCATGGTCTTGTTGCCTTGCGGAGTGGTACCTAAATCAATCGCGAGAGAGGAGGAGAACAGGGGGAGAGAAACGTAAAGGCACATACAAGATGCGAAGGTTTACCCACGCACAAAAACCATGCAATGAAGACCGGGTCCTAGAGTAGATACTGCTGTGTACACACCAAAACGCCGCACGCAAGTCCGGCCGACGGCAGAACTCCGCCAGATATTGACATGCTACCTTCGAGATCTTTGCACAGGAGCTCGCCTAATACAGCTCCTGTTGATACCACACTAGTCTAGACTAGTCTACAGGTACATCTCACCTGTCTCATCCGTGTTGTGCACGTGGTCGGCCTCCGGCTTGAGGTCCTCGAGGAGAGCTGCCCACTTCCTGTAGAACTCTACGATGCGAGGTTCGCTCTCATCGGTGACTCTGTTGGCCTCGTAGATGCGAGTGGTGCGCTCCCTAACCCGCGGGTGCCTTTCGAGGAAGCCAGCTAGCCAATCCTTCCCCGGGCCCTTCTCTGGATCCCACGGGGTCTTGCGGTCCAGGCAGAGCAGTCTTACGGTTTCCAGCAGGTGGAGCCGACTCACAGCTAGGCAGTTACGACCAGCGTACAGCAGACAATCTTCAATCGAATTTTCCTCCTCCTCACTCATGACAGTCCCAGGACCTACTTTTGCATCCATGGCCACCTCTCCATCGAGGCGCCGTTTGAGCGAAAGCCGATCAATATCATACTGTAGACCTTAGCAGCCTTCCTAACGGACATGCCACCTCTCACGGCTTCACAAGCCTTCTGGGCTTGCTGTGCGTCCACCCTGCGGCGGCCCATGCTTATCAGCAAAATCAGCAGAAGGCCGAAGATCCGCCGCATCGGCCCCTGCGCTGCTGCTGCTGCTGTATCTCGGGGGTGAATGGTCTAATTGCCACGCTGAGGTGCTCAAACGAAAGCTCTTGGCTCTCCGCATTTTTTTGAATCCGACCTCAAGGGGCTCCGTGAATGTAGTGAGAGGTACCCCGATTTGAAAAAAAGTGGTTCTTAATACCCGGGTGGTTCTTAATACCCGCCGCTACTCAATACCGTTGGGTCCACGGGGTCAATACAGAAGTAGTAACAAAAACAGCGAAAGACGAAAAAGCACGGAGGAAACCGTAATTGGTGCCAGTAAAAATATACCGTTGAGGACTCGTGAACTCTCTCTTTTTCGGATCGATAATGTTATTTTGCAGCGGCATGATCATCATTGATGGATTGATGGGATAAATAAGCACGAGATCTCCGAAGCGTCGAAGGAGATTATGGCGGCCCAGCAGCAACTGCGTGGGGCCTCAAAGAACAGCGCCTTCGAGGCGATCCTGAGGGCGATGCTCAAGGCGGCGCGGAAGAAGCGCAGCATCGCGAGGTGGAGAGCACTGGAAACGTTCTTCGAGGGCTATGTACGGCAGCTCGAGAAGAAGAGCCGCGAGGGGGATCAGGCGGGTTTCTACAGGCACCTGAAGATGATCGACGTCGAAGGTAAGAGGTCGTTCACCTCTCAGAACATCAAGGACGAGGACGGCAAGGTCCTTCGGGACCCCACGTTTATTCGCCAACGGTGGGCAAGGTGGTTCCACAAGCTTCTCAACACCAAGTCGCCGACCATCGACCTGCATGCGGCTGACAAGGTCAAGCGGTGGCCCACGTGCGTGCCACTCGACGACATCCCATCTCTACGTGAGGTTGAGGAAGCGGTACGGGAAATGGCCAACAGAAAGGCCGTCGGGCCGGACGACCTACCGGCTGAGCTGATCAAGCTTTTCCTGGACGGAGATCAAGGTCTCCTCCGCGAATTCCACGCCATTGTCGTGGACGTGTGGCAGACTGGGGACGTACCACAGCAATGGAAGGATGCCACCATCAAAGTGCTTTTCAAGAAGGGGGACACGATGGGGTGCGGCAACTACCGGGGCATCTCTCTCGTTGTCTTATATCCAGACAGTAGTTCGTGAAGAAGGCATGATCCAAACGTCCAAGGTAATCTTACAGGACACATATTTCAACGTTCGTATCCTCACCGTTTCCTCTGCAACATCTCCTGGTGCGGTCTGTCCTGGTGCGGTCTGTCCTAGTGCGGTCTCGCGAGCGGTTTCTCTCCTGGTGCGGTCTGCCGTTGGTGCTTCCGTTCGTTCGAACACTGTCGGCGCTGCTACTCATGTCGGCGCTGCTACTCTCCGAATGCACACCGTCATCTCCTCCGCACTCTTGTGGGAGTAGATGGAGAGACATACGGCGCTTGCGTGGTGATGTTGCTGTGTTGTTTGCTGTGTTGTGTTGTGGTGTTGTGTCGTGTTTTGTGAGATTCAAATTGGGTTTGTGGGTGTGTGGTTCTGGAGGCGTTTGGAGTCGTGCAGGTTTTATTTGCACGACGGTCGTGCAAATAGCGGTTGCCACAATTCCACGTGTGTCCAATCCACCCCACTGGTCGTGGACCACGCAAAATCAGCGTGGTGCCAACACGCACAGCGACATCAAACATGCCTCTGTTGCGCGCAAACTCCCCACCAAAGCCTGTCGAATACCGCTTCCCTCCGGAGTTCATGTCCAATTCATCCCACTGGTCGTGGACCACGCGAAATTAGCGTGGTGCCAACACGCACAGCGACAATAAACATGCCTCTGTTGCGCGCAGACTCCCCACCAAAGCCTGTCGAATACCGCTTCCCTCCGGAGTTCATGTATCCCCCAACAAGCTTTTCGCGTTTTTCGCAGTCAAGGATGGGGTTGCACCATTTCCACTACCACCACCGTCACCGTCACTACTATCACTATTGGCACACCGAAAAAGCAAGCTACAGCATCCTCAGATTTCAGCAGCAAAGCAAACAAAATTTGAGCATCAAAAGCGCTACAGAATGCTCTGCTCTCTATTTAGCTGCATTGGTGCGTGTGCAGCAGCAAGCGGGTGATGAACGCTCACCGCAACCCTCGAAACACGACCGCTGTTTGCGTCTGAAAAGTTGATTGAAAGATAAAGGTGGGCAGTCCACGCCGCACGGAATGTTGAGAAGGGGCCAAGCCTACGAATAGTCTAGTAATGCACAACTAAATGAGTGTCCGAAAAACATGACACCTCGGGATCCCTAAACCTTTCACAGTAAGTGAGCACCTTTGGGTGCATTTTGTAGAGCTACACGCGAACGGCACACGCATGGGAGATGGCAGGGCTTTGGCCCATGTGCGGCGGTGAACGTCTTCCATACACCCCTCACCCAACCGCAACACCGTCGAAGACCACTGTTGTTGCTGAGCGGCGCCAATGAATCTACGAACTGCACCGAGTGTATCCTCTAAATTCGCCGGCGGATTCGCCGTTTCTCAGGAATATCAAAACAGAACACGAAAAAGGTATCTTACACGCACCTCGGACAACTGTACGCCCCATGCACACAAGGAAGAGGATCGTCAAACACGGCGATGTCAATACCAACACTAGCACCATCACCGGCACAAACAACAAGTCTTGCGGACACCAGGTGTCCGTATTTTTTCAAAACAGTGCGCTACACGAACCCCGAGAAGTCTCCTGCCACCCCCTCCCCGTCGCCGTTGCGAGCCGGCAACGGCGGCGCATCTCCACTTTTTCGCCGCTTATGTCGCACCACCGGCGCCCTGCGACATCGCCGCGCTAACAAGCTGAGCCCCACCCCGCCAAGGATGAGCGACAGCACCACAAACAGGCTCCAGCCGGTGCTGATGTTGATGTGCACGTACTCTAGCAACATCTTGCAGCCTACGAACCCTAGCACGAGCGCCACAGCGGGCTTGAGGTACGGCAGTTGGCTCACCGCCTGGGCGATGATCACGTAGATGCTCCGCAGCCCCATAATTGCGAATAAATTGCTCGTGAATACGACGAAAGGGTCCTGAACACGGACGGCCGCAAGGAAAGAGAGACGGGGCAAAAGACGGTACACGTTCTTCCGTTCATAAGACTGGCGTTTTCATTGGAAGCACTGTACCGCTAGCTGAAGTCACATGCAAAGAACCGATATCACATAAATAAGGCGTGCGCATGCTATGCAGCCAGTCACAAGAAACAAAATTAGGCTCCCTAACATCTTTCTGGCGAGAGATGGGTACGTGCCAACTACATTCCTGTTCCATGGCCCTTCCTTCCTTCTTGAGAGCGGGGTTTGACGCAAGGCCCTGCCGTACACCTGCTGGCTTCCTTTCTAGGTTCCTGGTCAATTATGGCCTAGACGGCGTTGGTAGTTCTGCCTGTAGAACCAGCTATTCATACAAGGGCTACACGTACTCTAGATGGGGTATTGTGTGACATTCTTAGCCTACAGAAACGGGCAATACACTAGACGAGAATTGCCTCTCATCAAGCGGTAGGAGGAAGTTCAAACCACATCTGCCACGAAAAATTAGCTGGGAGAAGATCGATGTGCCTCGCCTGCGAAATCCCGAGCACCGCTGGAATCGAGTCCACCGCAAACACGAAGTCCGAAAGCTCGATGCACACCAAGCAAAGCAGGAGGGGAGTGGCAACCGTCTTCCCCTTGCCCCCAAGGCGGGTGAAGAACCGATCACCGTCGTACTCGTCGACAGCCCCGACGAGCCTCCTCGACATCCTGCCGAACAAAAACCCCGAATAGGCATGTATGTACGTGGTGCACACATGTATTGCGAGAGAGCTATGTTCCATACGTACGTATTACCAGAGAGCTGTTGTACGACGGAGACGAGAGCTTGTGGCAGCTTTCGATGACGTGCCCAATAGGATACCCGTATCAACGCCGGTTGACGGGCACCCATTGCAGCGAAAGAAGGAATATCAACCGAGATGCAACGATGGGCACGAAGGTACGGAGTGAGGGAAGAAAGTCAAGCATAGGTGCAACGATGGCTCACGCCACATTTCATGGCCTTGAACTGGCGTTGGTAATGTATGTGCCAGAGTACTATCTCCCGGGTTGAGCTGGCCGCTTTCCACTGTCAGGAAGTAGTCGGTGCGCTAAGCAGACCTACTCAGGACGAAGGAAAAAAACAAGGGGCTGAATGATACAAGGCGGCAGGTCAAGGCACGCAACAGGCGCTGCCCGAAACGACCGACTGCAGAGGAGTGTGCTCACCCTTCGAGAGCTGGTTGACCAAGCGCTACGGTGTACGAAGAAAATATAATGTCACGCTTTGTACACAAACCGCGTGTGGTAGTAAATGGTAGTATGAGTGATAGAATAGGCGACTAGTTAGTGCAACAGCATGTGCGGTAGCACCCCACCTGACGAGCGTGTTTTGGCTGAGGTCGTGGTCTTCTTCCTCGCTTTCGACGAGGAGCTTGTACGACGATACCAGCAGAATCGCGGCAAACACGACCGTGATCCACTGAAACCTCTTCACCGCCGCCACGCCGAACGCTATCATCACGCCTGAACACCACCGGCACAGGTCACGGCCGTCGTAATCACAATATCATACAACCTCTAAGTAGTAGCCCTTGTTGGCATATTATGATGAGAAGTGTGATCAGGCTTTCGGTGTGAACAAAAACTAGTAGTCATGCTGGTGCACAAGCCGTGGAGGAAAACGCCGTGCGTGAGAAAAGCAAACTGCTAAATAGGAGTCTGCGCTGTAGTTGGCTCTCACACTATACGTCTTCTCACCTCTCATCAGGATGGCCCCAACGATGCCCCAAGTTAAAACTCGGCCTTGGTGCTCCAACGGCACTTGGAAGTAGTCGAACGTCATCAAAAACACGAACAGGTTGTCCACGCTTCGCAACCGATAGCCGTTGTCGACATCATAAAACAGATTCCAGGAACCGGCAGGGCAAGCACGTGCTTGATTTTGGGAGGCGGTGTGATGACTCAAGTTGGCGGTGGGAGTAGTATCCCGCTGATGACAAAAGCTGCCCGCCATGTGCATATGGAGGCTCAACCGAGCACGTTGGTACTCCAACAGAAAATACTCAAGTCCCAATGACATTCTAATGCGACGAAGATCGTCTACGTCGGCGTCTGCTGTAGATGTGGTGTTCTGAGACCCGAGGCTATCTGTCCTTCACTCACCTCGAGCAATGAAATCGACGTCGCCCATGAGTTTATGCAGCTGCTGGAAACAGCATGTCCAAGTGCATCGATGGGCTACAGCAAGTAGACCGCAACATACGAGTAGCAAAATGGAAACGAACCTGATTCCAGTCGGCGGTGCCGATTAGGCAATTGGGCGGTGGCGCATCAGAGAGTTTCGCCCGCGAGCCAGAAGTAGCGTCATAACTCTGTTTTTGGGTTTATTGAAGAGCCGGCCGCAACCTGCTACACTGTTGACAGACGATGACACATTGCATGTGCGGAGGTGTGGTCTTGCTGCCGCTATGATCGGCTGCTTCAGGAGCCCTGAGTCTACAATGTCATTTTCTATGCATACAGCTATGTACTGCCATATTCTATCCTGGTGTCTAACTGTCTAACGTCTCACGCGGGGTGCGGCGTGTGGCAGGAATAATTCCGCCGCATTTAATGTGTAGATCTGTCCGGAGTATTTAGAGACGTCTACTTCCTGTGTACTTCCGCACAACCGTTGGGCTGGCCCACCTCAGAGACTGCTCCACTAAGTAGCCAGCGAAGAACTCCAGACCCGACTGTCTCCCTCTGAACAACATCGTGGCGAGGCCGAAGCCGCAGCTCAACGCGATGGACATCACCGTGCGCTTCACTGCCATCCTGTAGGTCTTGCTCTGTTGAGGCATCGACCCGCCGTCGAGATTGTTGTGCACGGCCCGTCCCCCGTGGCTGCTCCCGCCAATGTCCGCAGCTGGTGGCTCCGCTCCAAGGTCGACATCTGTTGCTCCTATTAGACTATGCTGCCAGCCCAAGCTTGTGGAGTGCTCTAGCGGGTTGTATGCGTACGGCGCGCTCGTGACACAAATAGCTCCGGATGATGAGCTGCCGAACGCCATCTGAGCAGGTGCACACGCGCTGCTGCTGCTGCTGCTCCGATTGTCTGCGACCATGCCTTGGTCCGGCGGCAGCGCGCTGCGAACGCGAGGATAGGCGTTGCTCATCTTCGCCGCTGTTGCGCGCGGGAGCCAGGCGCGCACGTTGCCTGGTGGGTGGCGTGTGGTAAGAATACCCCTCCCCCCCCGAAATCCAAAATCCGTGGTCTGACCGTACATCGGCCCCCGTGGTTCGTATTCCTCCGCATGTGGTGGTGTCGGTTGTCGGTTCCCAAAATTTTCTCGGCCATGCATCATCGCATGTGTCACAATGCCGAGGTTGTAAATAGGTAGGTCGTTGTCGCCATCTTCGCATGAAAAGGAGTGTGTGCTTGTTATCTTACTTCTGTCGTCTTCAGGTGTACAGTGAATAAAAACGGTCTGGGCGGCAGCAAGTACCTTTACTTTCGACATCCTTGACGGTCCAACCCATGCCACGGCGCCTTTCTTACGTTTTTGTTGCACAGGCAGTCAAATAATAGTATCTAGCCCATGTGATACACATTTTCAAAAAGGCTACAACTACTACCAAATAGACAACAAGAAAATTGTGCATGCATACAGCAGTAGGTGCGCAATTTTTTTCTGTGACTCGCAAGACCTGCGAAAATTAATTGCAGGTTAATAGTACATATGACTACAAGAGAACAGAAGAAAACAGGTTATATCCTTGTGCGTTCGTGCGTGCGTGTCAATGCATGCATGCATCGTTGACATTAAAGGAAGCGGTCAAGGCAGGCCACCCTCACCGCCAATAACCCGTCACCCTATCCTGCATAGTACGTGCCTCCCCCAGAAACTCGGTGTAAAACGCCTCAGCGCAAACAGTCTGGGTTAGGGCGGTATTCCGAGCTAAAGCAGGCACGTTTTCCTGATGGATTCAGAAAGCAGCAAGAAGAAATGGGTATGCATATACAGCTCAGCAAAAATGCACAAACTTTCGATAGGTCATTGTGGCTAGGTGTGCACGATTAAGTGGGAAAATTTGAAATTGAGGGTAAATCGCATCCATCCGCGCCCCCCCCGACGAACATTCGATCCCTTCCAAATTGGATATGACATTCCTGAAACGTTTCCGAAGTCTAAAATGAACAATTAACATTGGTGCGCTACGTGCATCCCTTCAAAATTGCTTTCGATCACCCAGAGCTTTCGCTAGTGAAATCCTATCGATTTCACATCCTTGCAGGCACAAGTGATTGCCTGACCAACTCTCTGAGTGGCTCTACCCCCCCTACTTCGGACAAGCGGAAGCGATTGCCGCCACCGTCGACGCCGAAAACAAGCAAGTTCAGGAATGTGGGAGAAAAAACAAGTTCGAGACTAGTTCAAGACTAGTCCAACCCGATGGAGTTGTTTTTTTGGTATACATTTTAGACGTTTTCGACCGTCTCAAAGCGAACTACGAAGTTTCCTGAAAATCCATGCCCGCAGGGGCGGAGCCGGGTGTACCGCGGAACCCGCCTTGGACAAAAACAAATAGCACCATGGTCTCTCTGCCACCATTCGATGTACCAACCAATAAGAGACGACCTCCTTGCTCACAACAGTAAAAACGTCCAACCAACCACACCTTTTTTGAAGAAAACGGACCTAGAAACGCAACAGCAAGGAATACAAAACCGAGCACGTTCACAGCAGTTGCGCGACACTATCCAACGCGTTCTGCACACCTAAAACGATCGATCGATGGTGATCCCGCACTCTTACGCGGACGGAAGGCGAACAGCGGGACACACACAAGAACTTCACCCAACCAATTGTAATCACCAAGGGATGAAGCTGTGCTCGCATACAAAGACCGCGTCACCCGCCACGCTTGCACCATTGGCCTTGTGCATCAGCAATCGCCGCTTGAGCTCCACGAAGCTCTCGGCTCCGGTGACGCTCGACAACACCTCCGGGATCAAGCGGGCGGGGCAATCGCTCAGGGCGGCTTGCGCCGCGCGGGCCGCTTCCCCCGACAGCGCCGGGGGCTCATCCAACCGGCTAAGCTGGAACAGGCCAGCGTTCGCCAATGTGTACGACACAGTCTCCATTGCGCCTCCCACTCCGCTGCCCCCCGCGGGCTCCAGGTACAGCTCCCAGAACACCGGGTGGGCGAGCTTACAGCGCGCGCAGGGCGGTATGGGCTTGGGCAGGCCAAGCGAAAACACCGGCGAAGACGACGGCGGCGGGCCAGCCACAGGTGGCCGCTGGAGCGCGGTCAGACCGCTAAGCGCCAGAGATCGCACCTGTCGCCACGGCGCCCCGTAGGACTGAGCCAGCGCAACGAGGTCCAGCGTGTCGGCGAGCGTGAGGAGACGGTCCAAGCGGCGGTCTCTCGCCGCGCTGCCGCCGGTGCCGGGAGCCGGCTTGTCCCCGACGGCGGCGGCGGCGGCGGCCGGCAGCGCGCGGTCGACGTCGGCCGCGAGGACGCCAGCGTACGCCTCGAGCCAGTGCAACAGGTCGCGCGTGACCTTGTGCACGCCCAGCTCCACGAACACGCTCGCCAGGGCGTCCTCGTCCGCGAGCAAGGCGGATCCCCGCTCTCGCCACGCCTCGGCCTTGGCCTCGTCCCCGAGGCACGCGGACGTCCCGTCTTGGTACCTAGCCTCTCGCGCCATTGCGACGCCGTCTCGAATGTGGCAGCCTACGGCCGTCTTGCTGTCTCGGCTTATGACCGGGAATATCTGCCCCTCTCCGACGGCGTTGAAAGCCAACGCGACGGCCGACCGCACGCCTTTCACGTCTGTGGCGCGCGCGGCCAGCTCCCACAGTCTCTCAGAGAAGTCGAGGTCACCTCTGACCTTCTCCGGTACCTCCTGCATGCCCGATCCGACCTCTTCCTCTCCCAAACCGCCGCCGTCGGTACGGTCTTGAACCGCAGTGTCCTCCTCAGCTCTACCCGCTTCCAACGCGTCGTCGCTACCCCCGCCCCCGACCGGCACATCGACCGGCTTCGCCGCGAACTCCGCCATGTTCTCGGACCCGCTAAGCAGCGCTTGAAGATCTTCATCCCACCGCCTCCGCTCCTGCTCCTCCCCGTCCCCAGGAGCACAGGTACCGCCTGGAAGTGCTTCGTCGCGACCGGTGTCTCCCCTCCCGCCCCCAAACGGGCCTTTCGTTTTCCGCCGTGTCTGCTGCGGCGCCACCCCCCTCTCCACAGCCGTCTTGAGGACATCGATATCCCCCCGGATCTTGGCGCTCACCGTAGTTGGAGGGCACTCCCCGCCAATGAGAAGGAGGGAGGAGCACGCGGGAGGCGGAGCCGACCCAAGGGTCCGCGTGGCGTGGGTCGAGCAGTCCCACTCCGTGGCAAGACGGGCGAAGGGGCTCAACTTGGCGCCCTCTTGCAGGCACTCGCCAAGGAAGTCGCCGCTCGAGTCACCCCACAGGTCGTACAGCGCGCGAGCGGAGGCGTGAGCGCGGCCCCCGTACTCGCGCACCAAGTCGTCGATCCTGAGGGCCTGCGCCCGCCCCCCGGCCGCTTCCTGCTCGCTATCTCGCCGGAAGGAGAACGAGCTGTGGCCCTCGGGCGTCGCCCTCTGCCCGAGAAAGCACAGGCCGTCGGGGGCCCCGGACACCCCGACGACGACCGTCGGCAGCGTCCGTGACTCGCCCTCGGCCGGCGGCGGGGTCAGCCCCGCCAGGATCATCCGAGCACGCGTCGCCGTGAACGCCCGCAGCAGGTTGCTGTCGACGACGGCGGAGTAGGAGGACGGGGAGATGGCCCGCAGGGCAGGGGCCACCCCCACGCCTCCCGCCGCGGCCGCTCTGCCTCCCGGCCCAGGGCTGTGGGTCGTGACCGAGGGCGGGCGCACCACGACGTGCTGAAGGGCGGAGCGCACGGCTGAGGCAGCTTCGCCGGCGGTGGGCGCTTTGGTCAAGCAGGAGAGGATGATGACGTCGCTCTCGGACGCCATTCCCTGCTCCGCAACAGCGTGGGCCAGGGGCGACAGTTAGGCCTGCAAAATGCTGATTTATCGGGACTAATATTGTACGGCCACGCTGAGCATGACCTCCTAGGATGCACAGAGTTTAAGGAGGGTCTAAATTTGGAGAGAGTCGACACTATAATAGCTATACTCGGTAGCCTTGGTGAGGTGCTGTTGGTTGATTCAGTCGGAGACTGATGATGATGATGTGGATACATCGGTTACGGTACAGAGGCTCCGCATTTCGTTGTTCAGGAGAAAAACTGCTGCTACGTACAGCGCAGCAGCTTCATGCACCCAATCTTCAAGCCTGAAAGCTGTAGCCCATTCGCAACCTTGTCAACGTCATCAATGCCACGTTTCGTTTCCTTGCGAGAAACAGGCGGAAATTGTATACATAGCCGTGGGTCTGCTTGCGCGTTTTTCCACGTCACCAGTTGCCCCGGGAAACGCTTCGGTTCCCCGAGCTCGATCGCTTGAGTTCCCCCCCGAGGCGGAGGGTGCCAACACCGAGCAACATCTCCAGAATTATTGACAACTTGGGTTAGGCTCGTCATGCCGTGAAGATATCTACTTGTACAAGCGGCCAGGGGCAGGCGTAATAGCGAAAAACCCACGTCTTGCGAAGTGAGATTACGTACTTCGTACGCCAAAAGAAGTAGACCTGAATCGCAGAAGTGAGCATCACCCATGCAATCCTCAAGGAAAGTGGTATGTTGGAGTTGGACTGAGAATACAGCATGGAGCATGGAGCATGGAGCATCAAGAGAAAGGATCCGAAGGACATTGATCATTATTCTTCTCTTTTAGTGTCCGCACAGCAAGCGGGGCGATTTCGTGCGAATGTCATGTTGAGAGTTTACAGAGTAGTCCAAGTTCTATGCACTGATTCGTTCGTAGGCACAAAAGCTGTAAACGCATGTTGGATGGTACCGGCGGCAGGAACCGTTGTCCACTGTCCAGCGCTGCCTGTCGACGGCACGGCGGTGTACTTCACATCAACTGCTGCTGCTGCACGCGGAGGGTATCAAAAACCTAACGGTTTCTCGATTTCTCCGCCGCCCGCGTATCACCCCTTCAATTCTTCAAGCAGTACCTTCAACGCCTTGACAGGATGGTAAGTCTCTGGTCCCGCCCGTATGGCCACAACATCCCCCGCGATAGCCACTTGCCCATCCTCCAACGCGCTGAGCACAGCAACGAGCGGCGCATCCTCGTCTGCAACCTGTTTCGAGGGGGATGGCTCACTGCTTACGGCGCCACTCGGCCAATGTACAGCTCGGTTTGGGTCGAAGTTCTCGTCCATAGTGGTGCTCCTCGAGCTTTATCGTCTGCCTGTATATCTCTCTCAGCTCGCCTTGCTTGCACTCACTGCAGCTCACGCACTACACTGCTGTGGAGCAGTCGTTTTTCGCTACGATACGTGTCTGGCGGGGGGTCCGTGAAATCAGAGACCCCCCCTCTACAATAAATTGTCCAACGTCAATAATTGTTATTGTTGCCCCGCTTTGCGCTGCTCCCTGGCACTCCCCACGCACACTGCACGGTTGCTCCCCGCGAAGGGACAACCATCTCCAACGGCACTGAGCTGTGACTTCTTGAGGCTGACTTGATAATATGGATGGTCGCCATGAGCAAGGTCTCGTGGCGTGGGCAAACACGTTCAGCTCTTCCTTCCCAGAAGGGGCAGCACCGGCAGCCTCTTTGGCGCACTTCACCAACGGCGATGCTCTCATCCCGATCGCCCGCACTATCTTAGGCGACAACCACGATGACCACGACAGCGATGGGCAAGCAACCGCTTCTGGGTGGGCCGGCGTCATCTCGTATCTGCATTCGGCCGATTTGATCGAGAAAGATCTTCAAGTCCCCACCGAGGAAGACAGCAAGAGAGACATGGCAGTTACGTGTCTGGAGGCCTTGTTGCACCACACTTGCCAAGACACTTGCGCCGGCCGGGCGACCTTCATCCGCCAAATCATGTCCCTCGACACCGACGTGCAGAGCGTTCTGAGGCATGTCGTGGCCGGCGAGGAGCCGTTGGACGAAGACGGCGACGCGAGTAGCTCTGAAGCCGGCTCGCCTTACAGGGATGACCGCGATGGCGGCGCCAGCAGAAGCTTCGCGGGATCCCCCGCCGCGATCGCGGCGGCACACCTCTCTCCTGGCAGCGGCGCCAGCCGCAGGCGCCGCACTAGCATCACCACCAGCGGGTCGTCCTACGACAGCAGCCACTCTGACGAAGAAGACGGACTGGGATTGGAGAGCTGGTACTCGCCGCACCCAAGGAGGAGCGCCCGCCGGAAGTCAAAGGTCCCGACAGGGGGCGGGACGGGGGGACGCGCGGCGCGGGTGGGGCCCAGGCCGCCGCGCCAGGGGCGCACCCTGGACATGGAAGAAGCCGAAGAAGCTCTTGTCGGAGCGACCGCGACCTCTGCTACACCGTTACCCCCTCCTGCACCACCTGCGAGTTGCCCGGCCGGCTGGACTGTTACTGCCGTGGAGGTGAGGGTGGACAGCCGCTGCTAGTAGTGCCGATATTTGGATGCCGTTCAGGGTATAAGCTTGTATGTGTAGAATACTTTGTTTTCCCGTTCCCTGCAATACATTGGCGTACCTGTTTTACACCTCTCAGTAGTTTGGACGCAACGCCCGGGGTCACACATGATTTTTTTTATTTGTACTTAGGTCTAGCGTACCTCGGTGGAGTAGCGAACAATTTCGGCGACGCTTTGCTGAAAAGAACGCGGTTCAGACCGAAACATTCTTGTCTGTCGGTCGTTCAACAACAAGCAATCGGCGACTTCAAACTCCCATCCGCAACCTACGGGGATGGGTGCAACAGCGGAATAGCAGCGGTTACACACAGAAGAGGGGATAATACGAGTCATTAGAGCTACGCAGCAGGGGATGCCGCTCTATCACGACGCCACATTTACGTTTGGAGGCAGGTTTGATACATTCGTGCAACGTTGAATGGTATGGGCGTGAGTGCGCGCATGCAGACACCGCGAAAGTCAACGGAACGCGCACCACCCCCTCGACAAAACGAAACTGCAGGTTGTCGACCTCAAGGCCGAGGTGTCGCGACTGAAAGACCAGCTCGAACGCGCCGCCGCCGCCCGCGCGGAAGCGGTATCAGTCGTCGAAGCCCAGCGCGACGCGGCCGCCGAAAGGGCTGAAGAGCTGCGGGAGGACCTCTGGAAGGCCCGGCAGGCGGCAGAGAGGGTGACAATCTCCGAGGAGGACGCCGTGATCGCGGTGGAAAGGGAGGTGCGAGCGGAGTTCGAGAAGGAGATGGCCGTGTTGAAGGAGAGGGCTACCGAGGCCGAAGAGAGGGTGAGAGAAACTGCATGGTACTTTCTTTTTCGTGTGTCGCTTCGGACTCCTGGTCGAATGTCTGCCTCCTCTCCTTGTTCAAAGCGGGGGCGCCTGTATTCAGGGATGGCCTGGCGTATTCAGGGATGGTGTGGCAGACCCATGTATGTACCTCCTACGCGTTGGGATTGCTTGTGTTGAGGCGTGCTTTGGGGTTGCCGAAACGTTGGAACGATACCGAAATGGCACCACCTTCTACAGTGTTGCCCCGCCCCAAGCATGCGCCCGTACAGCAGTGTTGGTAGTGCTCCATCTCGCTTGCCCTGTAGACGCTGGTCCCTCCGCCGGTTCAACGGATTTCGCGACAGCCGGGCGGGTAGCGTATCCACCTACCCCCGTCTTGCGTTCCCCTCCCCCTGTCCAGCCGTATCTCATGAACAGACATCGTCACAACACCTCACAAGGAGCTTGAACATGATGCTTTTCTCGTCACCTGTGTTCGATCATCCGGATTGTGGCCGTAGATGCGCGCCGCCACATTTCGATGCTGATTTACGTCACCCGAGAAGGAAGCTTCTGTCTGATAAGTTTGTCGTACCGTGTGGCGAGGTCGCCATGTCGCCCTCGCTATCTCCAACTCGGCGCCGCTAGTTCATGCTGGCTGAAACGAGCCTCATCTAGAACTCTGGGGGTTCCTAAAAACAGCAGTGGTTAGCCCTGACGTGTGTGGTGGAATATTTCATGGTAGCCCAGCGTGGCAGCGATGATTCCCTGGGGTGTTTTTTTTCCTGAGGTAGTCGCAGGCACGATACGAGCAGGTGTGCTAACGCTTTCGCGCACAGCCACCGAACAGTCCCCCCCCGTATTGGCAAATGCGCAAGAAACAACTATTTTAGCCTAATATGAGAAGCAACAGTCTTGTATACCGCAAAGTGCGCGCACGATGCATGCGTGCGGTAAAAGTGGGGTTTTACCTCTGGTAACATTTCACCTGGCCGACGTTTCCGATACGGTGTAGGCGTCGGCTTTGGAGTCGTTCGAGGAGGAGGTCCTGCGCTTGCGAGACGACGTGGACATCCTCAGGCCCGCCGAGGCGAAGCTTTCTAAGCTGGAGGACACCCTCTCAAAGTGAACGGGTGCTGTGGAAGTGTGGTACTGGGTGTGCTTGAACGGATTCATGGTTGTGCGATTACTGTGATTGTTGAGCAGAAAGCGAGAGGTCATTCGCGAAAACAAATAAGCGCGGTTTCACGTTGGGGTGAAGGGTGCGTCTTGCAAAGATTTTTCTAGCAGCTGCAACGCACAGGGCAAGCTTGTCTGTTGTACAGTACACAGGTGAAATGGTGAGATGGTCCGCAGCATGTCTAAGGCAGCTATGATGCTGCTGGAGCATACTTTCGGCGCACTTTCTCGGACAGGCTAAAGGCATCCCTGGGTCGGCGAGATTAAACCCTGCTTTTTACTTTTTTCGTTCCGTGGATGCGGCGGTTGTGGTACCTAACTTCGCATTCGCGTGCCCCCCTCAAGCCGTCAATCTGTTTGTTCTTTTGTCTCTGACGGTAATATCGTGCCCATCCCTTTCAGCGCACTATACCGACGGATGCCACCTGCCACGAGGCTCCCAGTGTGCCATTCGATTGCTCTCGTGTCGCCTCGTCTTGACCGCTTTTGCTCGACGACAAAAATGAAAACAAGGTACCGCGAGAAGATCGAGGAGCTGAGTGGCTTGCCGGGCCAGCTCAAGAGAGAAGAGAAGGCGCACGCTGAGGTAAGTGAGTGTTCAATCACGGGGAGCAAGGTTCAAGGTTGGCGTTGCCCAGCGGTCTGCTGCTGTTGGATTGCGTGCCGTCTAGGCCGCGGCTAGAAAGTTGCGATCTGCTGACAATCATCGTCCTGAAAAACATCGTCAGCTGTTTGCGGCGCTGAGGCTCTGCCCAACTCGCCTCTCCTGTCCACGATCAGCATATTGTGGTCCCTGCTACGTACTGTATTGAAGTGTCTTAGTATTTAGCACCACGTAGGCTACGCACCACTCCGGGACGGTGTTTTTCCAGGGGTCCTTTCCATGTCATCGCGCTGCAAATGGCGTCTTTTCGTTGTCTAGTTTCACCACCGGGGTGACTCGCACACATGTTCACGTCCTTGTCAACTTACGGCTGGGTCTACCGCGTGCGTGATGCGAGTTGCGAGTATTGCTCTGCACGTGTTTACCTCTCGGTCCTTCTTTTTTCTCTTGAATGCGCTTCTACGCATGCTCTCCCGGAACATCGCATTTGACCTCTCCGGGCCACCGATTGGGGCGTCTTTTGCGTAGCCTCTCACTTTGTAGCACACCCTCCACGCTATGCCACTGGCTCTTTTGGTACAACTCCCGCGTCGACGACCAGGTGCTCGATCGCTGCCTGAGGCTGGAGACCGAAGTGACCCAGATCCCCCAGCTGAGGCGACAGGTGGGTCAATACCGCCGCTCCCAGACGGACATGGAGGTGGCCAGCCGCGAACAGGTGGGTGCTTGCGGTTGTGTGGGTCTTCCCCATCCTTCCCGTAGCCGCAGCCTAGCATGTGTGTGCGTGTTCGTCCCATCTATTCCGGCGCGAGTCTTGGGCAGGCCAACAGAACAGCGAGGCACCTCGACAAGACCGTACCAGATCTCTGAAACAAGGACTTTTCCTGACACTGGCACGTGCATGCACCACATCAATACGTACCCGCTCCCGACCAAGTCGCCGGAGCTCACTGGAGATAGGACCGCGAGAAGCCATACGTGGAGAGAAGTCGTCCTCCAAACTCGTTTTTCTGATATTTTTCTTTCTGCGCAATGGCAGAATGTACGTGGCTATGCAAGAACAGTGTTGTTATGCCGCGGTTTTTTTGTTATTATATTTGTCGGCCTTTTCCGGCACCGCCGCCACTACAACCCACCACCGTCACGTACGAAGGCATCTCCGAGTAGCTATAGTCCTGACAAGTCCTTCCTGCAGAAGAAAGAATTGAAGGGAAACGAGGGCGTGCGGCGTTCTGGGTAGGGAAAACGACGTTGGAAAAGTACCGACCCAGTAATCAGGCTTTTTTCCGATGTGCATTCCGGGCAAGCGGTTTGGCGCACTTACACCCACCTGGCGCCACCCTGGGTCTACGTGAGCTGCTGAAACAAGACCATGCAGTACTTTACACATCCTACAAGACGCTGTATACTAGTTTTCCGCGATTATTTTGCGGTCTGTGCTTGTTGCGAGGGTCACACGACACGCTGACTTGGAGACAGATCTGGTTGAACAGACGGGTTTGGAGGACGCATCAGTATATGACGCTGGGCCGTGCAACTTGAACCAAACGATGAGTACACAAGCTGGTGTCGTCGGCTTTCTGTAGCATCCACGACATTAGGTGTTCGTCGCTTGTGGGTGGAGATATCGACGAACATGAAAGGTGGATCTGGGCCCTCTTCCGAGTCTACTACTAAGAGAAACTACTCCAGTTGCTCCGTAATCCGAACACATCACAAGGGCGGCGGAAGGGAGGGAAAAAAAAAACGAAAGGAATAGCGAGACAGACAGGAGAGAAGTTTGGGGCCTGACATCTACCGAAACAAGGAAGAATCCTTGTGTCTCCCACCTGGTGCAGGCACCCTGTACGTGGTACCTGGTGTTCAAGCTCTGTGGCTGAGGATATCTACCAAGAACAGCGTACCAATCGAGGCGTGTAATTTGGCCCTATTGTTTGGTGATGGTTCGCAAGGCGTTATGGTTTTTGGGGACACCGGTCCCGGACAGCAATTAAAAAAAAATCACGTCATAACAATACTGAGAAACGTTGGTGACGATAACGTACGACCCGATGATGCCCCCCCCCACCTTCCCATTACTGGGTCCCTATTCGTCCTGTTTTTGTCTGCCGCGATCTACGCGTTCTCCGAACACACCCACGCAGTCGCGGGAGCTCGAGACGGCCCGGGAGGAATCGGCGCGGCTGTCGCAAGAGGTTAAAGATCTCAGGGAAAGTTATGAGGCCGCGAGGGGCGAGCAGCGGAGGCTCCAGGAGAGGTGGACCGCCAGGGACACGGAGGGGTCCGACGATGAATGGGCCGGGGGGGGCATCGGGGAAGGTGGGCATGGGTTCCTTGGAGCAGAGCTGCTTGGTGGTGTTTTCGCAGGCCAAGCTGTCGTAGGTGCTTTGCTTTCGTCGCGGGAGTGGCGCTTTTGGGACCGACGTTCGAATCGTGGGGGGTTACGTGCCCCCGCGGTTGGTGTCGTCACTGCTGGCAAGTAGTAGTAGGGAGTGGTTCCGTCACGTGTGCTATTCCATTCCAGCCATAGGACTGATTCAAGAATGGTGCCTTCGTATGTTCAAACTGGTTCTGAACAGGTCAATCACAGTTTCTTGTGTTGGTTCTCAAGGGAATGACACCAGTTGCAGAATACGTAGCAAGCCGCTCGTCGTGGATTTGGAAATGGAACCGAGAGTGAAAGATGTTGTGTGCGCGGTCTTGGTGGGTTCGCGGACACGACTGCGCTAGGGTAAGGTTTCGACACGACCATACGTACTCGAAGCTTGTTGTGGATGGTGCGGTGCGGTTCAAGGCGTCCTCTCTGCCCATGCTGAAACAGGTATCTCGGAGTTTAACCCGGAGCTGATGGAGGAAATGGCAAGGCTTCGACTTGCTAACGAGCAGCTGAAGGCTAAGGTGTGTACAATGCACTGACACGGGTACAATTGTAGTGCCTGGCCGATGACGGTCCAGCTTCTCGCTGTTCCAGTGGGCCTACTCCCACACATGGGTCTGTTTCGTTGCTGCTGCTGTCCGGCTGGCTTGTGTTGATAGAAGTTAGGTTAGGCACGTGCGCCGAAGCAACGGGGAAGGTTGCAGGTGTAGTTGATTCGGTGCTCAAGTCGCTATCTCTCCCTCTTGTTTTCTGAATCGGTCGACAACACCCGACCCTCGTGCCCCTCCCCACCCCGCCCACATAGCCACCCCATGCACGACTACATACTCCTCTGCACACCTCTACGCTCCCCACCCCTACCCCCACAGCCTGCACGACAACGTATATTCTCTGCATCTCATTTCCGCCCCCCCTACCCAAACAACCACCGCCTGCACTACAAAACAATTCCTCCACATGTACAACTCCTCTGCGCACCCACTTACGTCGCCCACACCGCGCGCGCGGGGCGGACGCGCCCTCAGGTGGACTACAACACCGAGGAGACCATCCTGGACCTGGAGCGGAAAGCCGGGGACGCCAGCCGTCTAGCGGACAAGTTCCATGACAGCCTGGCCTCGGAGCGGGAGGTCCGCGCCGCCGCTGAGCTTTCACTCGCCGAAGCTCGGGCTCGCATCGCCGACCTCGAGTCCCAGATCGTCGCCCTGCGGGAAGAGCACCTGGCGACGGTCACCCGCCTGGAGGGGGAGTCTGAGCGGCGGGAGGAGGGGCTACGGGGAGAGATGGCGGCGGCGGCGGGAGCGGCGGCGGCGGCGGCGGCGCGAGTGGAAGAGGAGAGGAGCGGGGAGAGGGCGGAGTTCCGCGAAGCAGCGGCGAGGGAGGGGGAGCGAGCGGCCGCCGAGCTTGCGGCAGCCCGGGAGGCACACGAGAAGGAGAAGGGGGAGTCGGCGAGGAAGGAAGAGGAGGCCGCCAGGGAGCTCGCGGACGCGAGGCTGGCTTTCGAGAGCCGGGTAGCGGAGGTCGAGAAGGAGCTGGAGGGTAAGCTGCAGGAGGAGAGGAGGTTGGCCGCGGAGGAATTGGCGGTGGCTAGGGAGAGGACGGCGGAGGAGGAGAAGGGGCGTTCGGAGGAGGCGCGGATGAAGGTGCTGGCAGGGGGGGGGGTCCGGGATTTGTGAGGGGGTTTCCTCTTTGAGGCTTTTTTTGGGAGGGGGGATCATGCCGCGAAGGCGTTCATTTTTTGGTCAACTGCCACGGGGGGGTTATGACGGGCGTAGGGGTTGTTCAAGAGGAGCCGACATAACGCTGAAAGCTACTGGCATCAGCTTTCTCGAGGGCCGGAAGCCACACGTTACCACCCACACTTTTTTGTGCCCTGTGAGATTCAGTGGGCTCCTTCCTATCAAGGACGCACTGACCCCCTTGTCCCTGTTGCACGTGAACGCCTGTCTACATGGTGAATCTAGGAGGAGGCCGAGCGACAGTTGCGAGAGCTGGCGGAGAAGTTTTCAACGGGTAAGCAAGAGGCTCTGAAGGCCATCGGCCGCCTCGAGACCAACGCTCGCGACCAGAGGGAGGAGTCGGCGTTGCTGCTGCAGGAGCAGATGGCGGATCACGAAGCGAAGATGGCTGCTTTGTCCGGCGAGGTGCGTATACGTACGTCGTGGGACCTTGGACTTGTTGTACTTAAATAGCAAACGATTTCATGAACTCTGTCTGCCGGGAGGGGGGGGAAGGGTTCGCACTATTGAAGGCGCTTATTCGCGATGTGCTTTGAGGTTGACTGATCGTCATCTACTTCCCGGATGTCGCTGCTGTTCTTTCCGGTCAGTTCGCCAGGTACCGCGAGACCCACACGGTGGACGACATTTCGTACAACCAAGACGTAGACCAATGGGAGATGAGCATCGCCACCAAGAAGAAGATGATCGGAGATCTCCAGGGTCAACTGCGCGCCTTAGAGAAGGTGAAAAAAGAAATATCGGCATGAACAAAGTGCGCAATGTATGGTCTAGGTTCCCTCAAGGTTGATAGTGTTTTTTCGTGCAATACCCCGTGCCGTCGATTTTTTGGGGGGGTAACGCATACTTGTTGGGAATACATAACATGTGTGTGCATGTTTCGATGGAACGTGAGGGAGAGATAATGCTATTCGCGGTGCGGTGCCAGATTCTGTGTACTGTTAGAGATAGGGTTCGTTGGCTCATCCGCACGCACGAAGGTGGATTAATTCATCGAACCACACGGACCCGTTCTGTTGTGCCGGATCATGTTGACCGATCGACCTTCCACAGGACAAGCGCAAGCTCGAGCGCGAGAAGACTTTCTACTGGGGACGGGCGGAGGAGCTCAGGATGTCCGCGGCCGCGGGGGGTAGGGCGGACCCCTCCAGAGACGCCGATCACTTGCAGCTGGTCGAGCAGACGAGGGAGCTTATCGAGGAGAACCGCGAGCTGAGGCAGAGGGCGCAGGTGCCTAATTAGATCCCACGACCTGCGTGGGTTTTTATCTGACGTTTTCTATCCCGAGGGTGCCCGTAGAATCATTTTACTGCACACTTAGGGTACCCCCAGAGGGCCTGGACGGGGTGGGGTGGGTACTCTAAAACCAAGTGGAATATGATGATTTTTTAGGGCTGCCTTTCTCTCTCTCTCTTTTTTTCTTGGTGGGGGGCTTTGGTCGTTGCCAGGAAAGGCGGCATGCACGCCACGGTGGCACACGTGAAGATGGGGGATTCGTGTTTCCAAAGACGTTCTGTTTTCATCGCAGCAGAATACTCTACCGTGTGTGACCACGGTTTGGAGCATGCGGCACGAAAGCTGTAAACGCAAATTTGTAGGCATGACAAAGAAGCAAACAAACAATAAAACACCTTAGGTGGACAATAATATACCACACTCCTTGGATCTATTTTCAAAGCTCGAACACAGCACGACCAAGAGCAAGAGGATGGTTGAGTGAAACGACGCGCTTCCGGGAAGACCTCGACGAGACGGCTCTAACGCCCCCGTGTTCGACACCGCCACTCTTTTTGCTGCGGAGAGAACAAGCTGCGAAAATCAGTCCAGGAGAGTTTGATATCTCACGTCATGTCACCCACCATGGTCATGGCGATCGATCCGTGTGGTTCGCCCGCCCGCAAGCTGGACCTGATCGGCACTGAAAGTGTGTCGTTGTTGTTGCTCCGCTCGTAAGTATTCCATCCCTGACCCCTCCCCTATTCTCGCCTTGCAGGATAATAGCGATGGCGGTGGTGCGATGAGCACGCGCAGTGGTGGAAGGTGGGGAAGCAGCGGCGTGGCGGCGATGAGGGCGGAGCACGAGGCCGAGATGACCGCGCTCAAGGAGGAGAAGCAGGACCTGCTGCTCAAGTACCACGCCACCTCCGCCAAACTCAACGAGGAGCAGCAGCGGTGCGCCGAGCTGAACGGGGAGGTCGAGGAGGCCCGCGCCCAGTTCGTCTCGCTGCAGGTGCGTGGGTCAAGCATTTTCATGGGGGGTGGGAGGGGGCGACACTGGTAGGGCCCACTTGTTTCATGTCGTTTTCACTTGTGTTTGTAATTCATTCCTTCGGGGAAACTGTTGTCCTTAGTTCCGTTACGCTCATTCTCGGGTGCAATGTGGTGGCCCGGAGTCCCTTTGTTTTACTGGCGACCGTTCGCTCAAGAAGCAAAGCTATTGTACCTGCTGTAGCAAATCATATTTACTCAAGGGCTCCGGGCGCCACCGGCGCCCTCGTCGTCATGATCGCCCTGGAATCTGTTTTGGTTTCATTCGCTATGAAGTCCACGATGGTGATGAGGAAAGGTAATGGTGGAGGATGTGCGTTTTGTACGCGTCATGCCAAGCCTTGGGCACCAACTCGGAGAGGAGTCTTTGGTTGAAGACAGAGGGCTAAGAACGCCTAGAGTAACGGGCACAATGCAGCTGAAGAATGGTGTTTGTTGTCCCCAATCATATAGGATACTCGTGTATTTTTCACATGTATGCTATGTGCAACTGAGTACGGATTCTACGAATATTTTGCCTTCTCCCGCCCCCCTCTAGCTGCACTGGGACATAGGAAGTAGGTTGAAAAGGCGGGAATTGATATCGATAGGACAGATGGGCTAGGGGAAACATCTTTTAGCCACCTTTGGCAAAGTAGGAACGAAAAAACGAACGATTGGCCATCGTTGATCGGTCCTGTGGGAGCAATACTCCGTTCTCTCAAGTACGCGAGGTCAATGGTCTAATGGCTAAGGCATGCAAAACATAGGAGTACCCCCCCCCCCCCCCCCCCCCCCCCCCCTTCCACCCTATGAAAGATGTCGGAGCCTGCACCCCCCCTCAAAACACGGCAACCTGGTGTACACAGCAACATGTATGTCTACGGAGACGTGGTGTAACCTGATGGGGAATACACAGTGCTCGCGGCGCGTACGCTCAACGAAGATTCGTGGCGCGCCTCTCTCCTTGTTCTTCTTCCTGCTTGTGGTCTTGATTCGTTGTGGTGGCAACGAGCAAACTCCCGTTTGCTGTCTTTTGTGTTGCTGAGCTTGAGGAGACCGGAACGAATCGAAAAAAAATCGGGCAGGGGCAAGGCCACAATCGTGGGGGCTTCAAAAACTGAATTGAATGAGGATTGGGTGGGTGCCACTCAGTTCTGGATAGGTTCCGACAGAAAGAATGTTTGCAACATGACGGAATTCGAACATATTGTGGTGATATTTTCAAACATAGACTACATACGTACATGTTGTATTGTTAGAACCATCACGCGAATGCTATGTAAGGTTCAAGGGACTATGTGTGTGACTCATCATTCACAGAAAGATTGCAGAGACATTGCGACAGAAGGAACGCCATTTGAAACCGATGCTCCGCACCACCGCTTCTAGCGTAACGATTGTAATAACTTTTGCGTAGTTTTCTTAGTCGTTCTGTCACTCGACTCACCTTTGAAGTCTCGAGCTCGCGACAGGGGCGTTGTGATCGAGAGACTGACACGCTCAAGTGGGCGAAGACCGGCGAAAACGAAGTCGAAAGGCGACTGCAGACTGGTGTACCGCACGAAAACGTCTCGCTTGTAGAGCGCAATAATCGTTGATTTCTTGCATCTCAGAACTTGGGCATAGTGTTGTGTCTGTCAACTCCACCCTTCGCTTCCATCTTATACAACCGTTGAAAACTTTCTCTCGCAGCTGGTGAACAAGAGGCAGGAGAAGAAGCTCCAAGACTCTATCGCGACTTCCGCTCGGATGACATCACCGGCAACCGGCAGCAGCAGCAGCATCGACGACGACCCCTCCACCCAGAAGGAGAACCGAGCAGCGGTTCGCCGGCCTTCATCGTCTTCGTCATCGGCACGCCACCTCCGGAGCCGGGCTGGCCGGGGAGGATCCAAGGACAAGGGCGTCGAGCTGAGCCTCAAGGGCGTTGAAGGTGGGGGTTCCACCAAAGGAGGCTACGACGGTAGCGGGGCCGCCGGCGCTGCGCCCGGCGGACGGGGGCCACTTCGCGGCCTGGGCAATGCGAGGCTGCAGGAGGAGGCACTGGTGTTGGACAACAAAAAGGCGGTGTTGGACAAGGAAGCGGGGGTGTTGGCGCGGGTTGGGCGGGTAGATGAGGATACTCCGCCGGAGTGTGTTCAGTCCTAGGCACGGGCGGGATTTTTCGGACCAAGAGTTTTGTGAGTCATGAGGGCCAGGGTCTTCGTCTCATGTATGTCTGGTCACGAGGTGTGTCGTGCGATGTGTACTGTGTTACGAGCATCCGTGCCCTGCTTGAAGAAGCGACATTGGTCAACTCTCGAGTGATAGCGGTGTCAAAGAGAAGCTTAGCTTTCCCCAGAAGGGGTCTCCCACACTTCCTACAGTTTTCCCAAATGACCCATGGGACTCCCATGGGTGACCCATTGCCCATGGGCACCCCGTTAGGCCCATGGGCAGCCCAATTGGTGACCCATGGGCATGCTCATGCCGATGAGCATGAGCATGCCCATGGGCGGCCAATGAGAGCCCTTCAACCGAACCAGTGTACTCCTAAACAATATATTATCTGCTTAGGAACGGGCACTATAGCGGTTAACAACCCTAACTCTAACCCCAACCCAAACCCCAAGCCCGCATGATACGTGCTAGGTTAGCGCTGGTGGCTAAGTCCTACGTTGATGTGAAGGTGGCTAAGTTCTAGGTTGATATGCTGGTGGCGAAGTTCTAGGTTGAAATGCCCACGGTGGGCACTTCATCCGCCGCCCATGGGCACTTCCTGGGCGGCCCATAGGTGATCCCATGGGTGTCCCATGGGCGGTTTAGCAATACTATCAGTAGGGTGGGAGATTTGGAGGGTATGGTCTCCGGTATTTATAAGACGCGTTGTGCTGTGTATGCTTGGTGATATATTTTCTCTGGCCTGCGCGTTCTTGCATCGTTGTCCGTTCGAGTGACCTCAACAACGGTCTTCTGGACCACCGAAAAGTTTTGCGATTTTTTCACCCCGAAGTGCTTCAGGGACGCGATCAAACCGGCCGGGGAGTCATGTACGTCAGGGTGGGTTGGGCGCTGAGTCCCAAGAACCAATAGTCTAAGTTGTGGCATATGGTGTTGTTGATGTTTTTGTCGAAGGGGAGGGTTCTGCGGCGTGCAGGCGATGAAAACGGCACCCGGTGCGGCGGCACGCTGATTCCTTCTTCCATTGGTTGGCTGCACTTATAGGAAGCTCTTCATTGTGTTTCCCCTTGCCCCCTTTTTCCGCGCAACGAGCGTCCACGCGCTTGAAGATTGGTGCCTTGGGTTTGGAAGGGTGTTGTCGAAATGCTTGACGACTTTTCGGGGGGCTGCCACCATGATCGTCCAGAGTGAAGCACGGTCATCCCTCCCCCAGTTAGGACAACTTTTTTATCACAAGCATGGTGGCTCGCAGAATGTACAACATAAGGGAGGGTATCAACCTTGAGGACTCTTACTCGGCTTACAAGGGACACCTGGTCAATCGAATGACCATGTGTATCCTTACGGCGACTGTGTCTCGAACGGGAGAATAGACTATATCTATGCATACGGAGTACGAACGTGAGGGTTCCTGTTCGAAGCCGAGCTACATGACCCAGAATATGGGTACAATAGTACCAGCAATGCATTTTCGTGTCATGTCAGTTTGTGGATGCCCCAATCCCCCTCTTCGATTGCGTGCCGACTACGACGGACGGATCCATCGTGTTAGTACGATTCGCCCGATGACAGCAGCGGCGGGATTGACTCATCGAGTCGCGATCTCGCAGTTGGTTTTGTCTCTGACAGGTGGGATCCTTGCCGCGATTATCAGAATCAATCAGAGGGCAAGAGCGCCGCAGAAGGAAGGCGGACAAAAAAGAATCCTGCGTGCGACCCCGGCCCTATTGCGTAGAGTTTGTACCAAGAGGTGTGAGTACCGACGTCCAGAATACTGTACTTGGGATGATATTGTTCACAAAAAAAATATTACGCTATCAAAACCTGGACAGAGGGTGGTAGACCCCCCCCCCCCCGTCCTGGCGAAAGGCATCTTAAGGCCCACAGAATAGCGATATTCGTTGACCGTTCCTCGTAGGTTGCTACTATTTGATGAGATGCCGCGATGAAATATGAATATAATCAAACCGGTCTGTCTGCGTAGGACTAACATTCTGGATGGATGTGGTGCAAGGTTTCTAGTCGCGAGCACACGACGGTGCGAAAACGCCCCGCGCGTGTTCCTGAGAGGGGTATTGTACGGAGTTGGCCGTGGGTCCTTGTCTCTTCTTGTATATATCTGCGTGCTGCAGTAGCGCAATGGTTGTGGGCACGCATGCGAGTACAGGGAAAGCCACGTGCCGTACTCAGCCGTTTTAATAACCAGAATGATACGAGTACAACCTACTTGGTGTCGAACCGCAAAGAACCGTGCATCGATACGGGACACGTGGATCCAGACCAGGCAACACCTGCAGCGGCGTGGAGAACAGTACCTAAACTACCCCCAGTCCGCCACGTGAAAAAAAGTACATAAAAGGTACGGCCGTGGGTATCGCCTAGGTTCGGGCTTTCACGTTTTCGACGACCCGCCATACACTACCGCCCGCCCCGGTGGTCTAGTGGGTAGCCTCTCAGCCTGCTAAGGGCCAGGTCATGGGTTTGAGTCCCGACATGTGAGTTTTTTCTCGCTAATTAAATCCTGGTCTCCGTTGGAAGCGACGCGCTGCAAAGCTCGTTGTTAGTAAGCTTGATCAACTTCATAAGTCGCGAGGGAAGGGATTGCTGTACCCTTCTCGCGATAAAAACATCTCAGGCAGGAACCGCAGGAGGGGGTCCAACACCCCCCTCCCATGCNGGTGGTCTAGTGGGTAGCCTCTCAGCCTGCTAAGGGCCAGGTCATGGGTTTGAGTCCCGACATGTGAGTTTTTTCTCGCTAATTAAATCCTGGTCTCCGTTGGAAGCGACGCGCTGCAAAGCTCGTTGTTAGTAAGCTTGATCAACTTCATAAGTCGCGAGGGAAGGGATTGCTGTACCCTTCTCGCGATAAAAACATCTCAGGCAGGAACCGCAGGAGGGGGTCCAACACCCCCCTCCCATGCGACCCCAGTTGGGTCGTCTAGCTGGTAGAAGTGGAGGATAGGGGCCAGAGGGGCAGACAACAGAGTCCAATGATGGGAGAAAAACAAACAACAAAACAAAAACAACACTACCACCGTACACTGTTACCATTAGACTGCAAACAGGCAACCAGCCACGAAGAGCTTTCCACCATCTTCATCTTCCTGTTTGGCCGAAATTACAAATCAACATTATCCCACCGCCGCTTCCCTTTTACTCTCAAAACATCAAAGGACATGCAACGTGAAAGTCGACGGCCGAAAAAGTGTCACCCGCACGACCATAACTACTCTACCCCCCCCTCGCCTATCTGACCTACCGGCAGCCACTGGTACTTTATACACGAATACCATCAAGCAACTTGTCCTCCGGAGGAGGCGTGTTTACTGAGGAGTCCTGCCTTGATCGCCCGTAGAAAACATGTACACCTGTCCCGCCAACATGCCAAAACTACATTGGTCTGACAAGACCGTAGATCTACCAGGAAAACAAGTACCAAATCGAGCAACGACCTTGTCAACCAACATCACCTTGACGATCGAGACCGAACTCTTGCCAGAATTCGGGCCCGAAGAAATAGTATCAGGGAACAATAACAAGAACCATTGGTTCATGGCGAATGTTTAGCTGATATGCTCCATCAGAGGAACACTCCAGGAAGTACATGGAACTACAACTGTGACTGACATGTATCCTACAGGGTCGTTGAAAGGTACATGGAATGTCGGTAGAGGCTTGCGCAACGGCACTGGAACAGCCTCTCACAAATGAGGTCAACAGATAACGAAGACACACAAGATATGGGGAAATTGCAAACAAACAAAAAAAAGAAACTTGTCGTTCCCGTATGTAACAGCCGGAAGGGGGGGGGGGGCACATAGGGCAGATTCTTCACTAGTGGATGTACCCCCCCTTCGGCTGCTCATGAGATGGACCAGGCAGGACACTCAGACCGACCTCGCCAAAACTGACCGTAAACGCGTTGGTGGTGGTTCGCGAATAACACCCCGCCCGCCCCCACCGTCAACACCGACCGCGAGACAATATTGTGACTGTCGGGAGTCCGGAGGAGGCAGCAAGGATTGACTGCGCCAGGTTCAGCCTCAGCTTAGCCCCGGCTAGGCTTCAATCGCGTGCTCCGTCTTGCACTCAAAGATGGTGCGTAGATCGGTCATCCTCGCCTTGCGGACCTCTTCCGGCTTGAGCTGGACGTCGAAGAGGGCGTTGAATTTCATACCGGCCGTCATCACGCCGCAGTGGTGGAAGGAACGATCGTGACGGTAGTAATGTGGATTCACGGTCATCACACGGTCCATTGGGTGGGTTTCATTTGGGTAACGCCGGGTTATCCGCGTGATTGAGAGCGGTTCGAGGGCAAAGGAGGAAGGACTACACTGACAGACAGCAGCGTTGAGGACCGCGGGGTGGGGGGAGGGTAGACGTAGACACTGGAGAATGGGAGGTGGTCAGAGACAGATGAAGCGGAGGAGGTGGAGGGCGGAAACCAGTGCCTATCCTATCCTATCCTATCCTATCCTGCCCCTTTGGTGCAGACAGAAGGCCCAAAACACGGACAGAAACATGCCCGAAGAAACTTTGGGGAAAAAAATCCAAGAGCACGGCGGGGTCAACTCTTCCTGATCCCGCCCTGACACCACATCGTCGGCGTGCTCCCCGTTCCAAGACCACCCTCCCGCTCAGAACGCGCGTTTCCAAGAACGCCACCGGTTCCGACAAAAACCCAACCAAGACCCCCGCTTAAGCACAGTAGGAAGGAACGATTGACCATCGGTGATCGGTCCTGAGGGAACCATACTCAATTCTCTCGGCCTACCCGCTACCGCATGCAAAACATGAGTGTACCCCCCCCCCCCCCCCCCCCCCCCCCCCCCCCCCCCCNAACATGAGTGTCCCCCCCCCCCCCCCCCGCTTTCCCGCCCAGGCATGGTCCTAGGGGGGGCAATTCTCCTCACCTTCCGCAGAGCCCCCTTCCCGAGGGCTTCCTTGGCCTCCTGAATCTCCAGGATGCGGTCTTCCACCGAGTCTGCTGAGACCATCCTCACCACGCGGACGGGCTTGGTCTGGCCGATGCGGTGCACGCGGTCCATGGCCTGGCTCTCCACGCTGGCGTTCCACCACGCTGAAAACCGGGAAAAGAAGCGGATCCACTCGTCAGCCTTGGCAGGCATAATTGTAAAAAACATGAAGAGTGCTTGCAGCAGCAACAGGGTCTGGCAAAATGGGCAGAAAGGGGTGAAAAATACTCCCGTCGACCAAGAAACTGCTAAGTTTCAGCACGTTGCGCGACGGGAGTTGGGAGCTAGCCGCCGAACGGACTGCAGCTTGTCCCCAAATCGACAAAGGCCTTTATTTAATCCATCCATCCTACTTTCGAAAATCTCTTTTGCGGATGTACTCTACGATCTCCACGTGGCAAGCCCGTGCCTCAGTGCGCGCCCGTGAATTCTCTCTGTTGTGCACGCATTGTATGTATAGTAAGGTATTTTTACGTATCGCTTGTGAGGTGAGGTGGGTGACCCCGGTTGATGCATACCTGCGTCAAACACATACACCGAGAGATGTGTAGACTGGCGCCAGAACAAATAAGAACGAACACCACACACACAACGGCTGAAAAACAACAGGACAGGAAAAAGAACGCTCAGCTGCTCTATCAGGTTCGGGACACACTCACGATCTGCGATGAAGCAGTGGTTGGCTGAGGTGAGGTTGATTCCGGTGCCCGCCGCCATCAGGCTTGCCAGCATGACCTTGGAGTCGTCAAAAGTTGGACACGGGTTTCCCAAGAGAGAAGGGGGGAGGGAGGAGGGGTTAGCAGAATCACCATCAAACTCGTGTCGCGGGCAGCTTCTTAAGACCAGCCGTGAACAACCAGCCAGTTTGATTTGGTAGCCGGTAGATGATGGCGTACTTGGATGAAGGCGGTACGGCGTGTTGCCGGGGTCACACCCTAGTGCGGGCGTTATGAATGTGCGTCACCACGCCCCTCCTTGTGGCTGTGATGAAAGAACACTTCACACACAACCGACTCAATCGCCATCGAATCACCACACCCATGTCCCCCCCCCATACGCTCACCTCTGCACCGTCGCCCCCCTTGACCGCGAAGCGCTTCAGCTCCGCCTGGCGCTGCTTGTTGGTCATGCTTCCGTCAAGGCGAGCGAGCCGGAAGCCGTCAGCCAAAAGGAAGGGCTTCGATGACGGCACCCATGGGGGCAGCAGAGCGGGCAAATGGTGTTGCGGAAAAGCGTCAGCCTCGATCGATGCACGACCCCGCAAAAAGCAGATGCGACATAGCCAACTTGGTGATGGGGGGAGAGCGCTATCGCTGCTGCCTTCGCCTTCGACAACGTCATGATCTCAAACCTCTAAATAGTGCCCTCACTCTACACGGGTTGCTTCCCAACTTTGATAAAATGAATCCCCGTGGTCGTACAGTAGGCCAGTACCCAAGGGAAGGGAACGATTCCAGAAAACCTACAAAGAGTCTCTCTGCACAGATAAAACCTCGCTGCCGTTGTCGCGAGCGAGCAACATCTTCCAAGCACCAACGGCGAAAGGCGGCTCGCTCTACCTCCCAAGACCTGAACCGACATGTTCTAGCGTCCACCAACCTCCGAACAAATCGAGCAAATACAGCAGCACCACAAAGTACAACCCCCGATATGAAGCATGACGTCGATGCACACCTGGATTACGTCGAGGAAAGAGGTGAACTGAGAGAAGACGACGGCCTTATCACCGTTGCCTGAGAGACGTAGCTCGTGGAGGCTTTTGTTGGTCGGTGCCGGACGAAGAAGCAGAAAAAAAAAACACGCACATACACGGGGCAGGCGCAAAAGCGATTGGATCCGTTTGGCTCCGATGCAAGGCAGAGATTTGATGGAAGTCTGGCTACGACTCAGCAGACTACACGATGCATACATCGCGGGCGGAGATATTCGACGTATCGCAGGCAGATGAGCAAGAGGCGAACATGTAGACGAAAAAAAAAAAAAAACGGACTAGTTGAGCAAGAGAGCGACACAACATCGAAGTGCTGTGCTGAGACCCGCTCTTCCGAACAATTTGAAGTGGTACGCAACAACGCACGCACACGGAGTAACGTGTTTGTTCGCGCTTTTCGCTTTTATCCCGCCATACTCGTGAGATTGGCATCTTGTCATTGGTACGTCGGAGAGCGCGGAGGATGCCAACCACAACGACACACACACACACGCTGCCGGAAGAACCCGTCCCAATTGATAAGAAAGTGTTCGTGTTTGTTATCCCTCTACAAGACCGACGTACTTCCATTTGTCAGCCGGATAGCGCGGCCAACCAAAAGAATTACACACATGCGCCAGACCAGACTAGTCTAGTCGCGCAACACGCCACAGAACCACCCCCCCCCCCCCCCCCC
>CACKRE030005046.1:33145-47461 GCA_902602495.3 Ectocarpus sp. CCAP 1310/34 | reverse complement strand
GGGGGGGGGGGGGGGGGGGGGGGGGGGGGGGGGGGGGGGGGGGGGGGGGGGGGGGGGAGAGGGGACTCAGTATCTTGCATAACCCTAGTCTCATGTCACGGGCCTCCTTGTCAAGACAAACCAGGAACAGAAACCGAACACCAAAAATAAGCCGGCGGGGGGGGGGGGGACCGTGGATAGGGTAGGGTTACCGGCGGTCTAGCTGGACTCCAGCCCGACAAAGTTTCGCGCTACTATACTATTTGAGGTACCGCTACACGAGCAGAGCACCGAGGCATAGGCGAGGTTGAGGATGATGGCAATCGCGCTGGTGGTTGCAGGCACCACAAAATAAACACAAATAGAGTTCCGGCACAAACCCATCTCCCATACCCATCAACTCTCAACCTGCAGAGCGAGATTGACATCCCTTTCCGTTCGCGTTTGGGTTGTTTATTCTCCATGTGCACCATCCAACCGAGCCCGTTCCCAGAAAAAAAGATGTCAAATATTGCCGTTGTTCCGGCACAAACCCATCTCCCACACTCATCAACTCCCGACTTATGGAGTAAGCTCGACGTCCCTTACCGGTCGGGTCTGGGTTGTGCTCCCTTTGCACCATCCAAGCGAGCCCCTCCTTTTGGTGGGTCATGAGGCTGGCCGTCAGCACCGGCTCGGTGTTGGCGGAAGTGTTCGCCGTCGGGAGTTGCGGGGAGTCCGCGTCAAGCTTGTCGAACATCTCGTCGAGCTCCCGCTGCATTAGCGCGAGGATTAATTGTGCCGCATTTTGACAGTGGCATATAGTGCGGTGGTGTGATGAGACACGAGGGGTGAACAAATAGACGACTGGATAGCCTCAGCAGGTTGGTGTGCGCTCGTCAGCCGTACTGTAGAAGAGAAGATACTATGGCATCGTACGATGGGGTAACAACGACATCGACGGTGTTGACAACGGCAACGACGTTGCCGCCGGACAGAAGGCGGTTGGCGAATCAAGTGCGTTCGCTGAGAGGTTCCAAGCGCAGAAGCAGTCGGAAGGGGCTTGCCAGTGACAGGCGACAGCTACTACAAAAGCGCGAGATGAGAAGCCCATGCATTTCCTAGCCTATCCTGCCGCAGTCCGTGGAGTGGGAAAAACGGCCGAGGACAGAAAGCTACGAAGTCTAGCAGTTCAGGTGGCGGTACGATCGCACATCGTCGCGGAGCCCTACCATTGCCGCATCCAAACGCATCCACCACCATCAGCATCCACCGCTCATAGCGTCACCATCACCTGGCCGTCGTTAAGTTAAAGCTCGATACACAGCAGGGTTTCGTGCCACGAACCTACGAACCTGTGTCTTGACGGGGTTGGAGACGGCCGTTTGCACCGCCACGGCGTGTCCTCTGCACGAGGCCGACGCCACACTGCCCCCCCCGGGTGCGGAGCCGTGTCTGCCGGTCATGCCGCCCTGAAGGTACAGGCTGCTCTCCACGCGGGACAACCGACGGCGAAGGCGCCGAAAAGAAGTACATGATGGGGCAAACGACGGTGACGGGCGCAAGTAAAAGGTACACGTGGGACAGACGACGGTAAAGGGGGCAAAAAAGAGGTACACGTTGAGACAAACGACGGTAAAGGGTGCCAAAAAAGGAAGCACGTCGTTACATGGTAAACGGAAGACCGAGAGACAAGTGCGCTAGATGAGAGGGAGATCACGTGTTGAAGGGAAACATGGTGCTCTCGACCGCAGACTCGACACGGAATGACGGTGCAGACCAGGGACGGCCTCATTGCAGCGGTAGAGGGGGAAGCACAGCGAGCGGTGACCAAGAAGCAGCCAAGCGTGTGTGTAGCAGCAGCATATGATACAATTTAATAGATACATGTAGCACAGCAGGAAAACGGCGAGCACCATGCGGAAAAACTCAACATTGCCACCTACCAATCAGCGACGAGCTGCGTGCAATGCGCGAGCATAAATGGAAAGGGACGGCATACACCACTAATGAGAGTAAGAGAGAGAGAGAAAGAGAAAGAGAGAGAAGGTGCCCGTGCCCGTACCATCCCCCTGTCTCCGGCGCCCGACTCCTCAACACTCGCTCACTCACTCACCGCCCAAGAGCCGCAATCGTCGCTGAAGCACGTTCCGGCGGGCCGAAGACGTTCGCCCGGATGGGGAGGTCGTACACCCGCGTACCGCCGACGGAGACGCTGCGGAGGGGAGGATCGTCGACGGCGTTGAGGACAGAACGCAAGTTCGAGACAAATTAACAGACTAGGCAAAATGGATGTGGCTATGCTCAATTGGCGACGACCAAGGTCAAAGAGGGCCGTCTCGTCTGATCACGGGCTGGAGAGAAGGGAGAGAAAGGGACTACATGACCGGACAAACCATCGGAATGCCGTTACCACGACACTGAGAACAGCAGCAACAGCAACAACAGCAACAACAGCAGCAGCAGCAGCAACAACAAAAAACGACGACGATGACGACGACAGCAATATCAAAAACCACAACATCAACAGCACTGCACAGGCAGCAACATGAACAACAACAGCAACATGCAAAGGAAAACTAGTGTTACCTGGCTTCCACGCGCGGGGCCCCGTGGGTGCGGTCGTCGAGAATCGGGGACAGGATGCACGCTTGCGCCGCTTTGATGTGTCCCACCTTGAGTTTAGGAATAGGTGGACGGGAACGTAGAAAGTGCTAAATAGATTTGAGAGGAATAAGCCATCTTTGTTCGAACGGCAGGTAAGTGCGAGGCCGGGAAGTTGTCTCATCATTTCGTGCAACTCATGCCCACATCTCCTTCACCGTTGCATACTTCGTGCTACAGCAGCACCTCGGTACTTCGATCGCTCACCGACAAAGAAGGGGCTAACAAGCGGAGAGATCAGCAAAGCTCTCGACGGCGTTCGATTGCTAATCTTTCCAATAATCGTTTTCATAGGGGCTCTAGCATCTACTGTGGCGTGAGCGGTGGAATATACCGTGGATCCTATCACTCCTGTTTCTACCACGTTTTCGGTCATGCCGACATGTAACGACGGTAAATTTCTTTCTCCGCCTTGAAGAGCACGGGACGTGGTGTTTGGGACGTATCAGAAATGGCGGGAATCACAACAGCAACAGCAACCGCAACAGGTTACCCTCACGATAACATCAAGTCCGCCTCTTCAACCCGTGGGGGCGTATAGCCCGAGCGAATGTAATGGGATACATGTGCGTCTTTGCTGTTAGGGCTCATCCACACTCTACACTGCGATGTGTGTTCCCGAGCATCCGTCAGAGGTCGAACGCTGCTCCGCAAAAAACAACTCTGCGCCCACAGAAACTTGTTCAAGTAATGTTGTTGCTGTTTGCCGTTAGAGTCCTTGCTATTGATCATGTCACTGTTGTTGTTTATGGTGGTGGCGTCGTTGCCGTTGGCATTGTGCACCCGAGGTATGCATCTTTCTAACCCACCTGCTGGCGGGTGAGGTTGTCCACCCTGATGGCATTACGGTCGTAGGGGTTGTTCGGCTCCCTCACGAGGTCGACAAACTCGCCAAGGTGGGCTACGCCTCTGCCATTCGATCATTAAAAAAAAAGAACGACACAAAACGACGTCAAAATGTTTTTCGCAACTGCTGTGCCAAACCGGGTTGGCACTTACTAGGCAGGGAACCGGCCACGATGCATTCCCGCCTACAAGCATCGTAACGACTCATCTAGATACTTCAAGGGAAACGTCGTCGATGGAAAGGGTGAAAATAGGTGGACGGTATCCGTTGAGCTCGTACACAGCAAGAACACCATTAGCGTTGGTTCACCTGTAGTAGCGGCATCCAACGATCAAGAGGTCGGCGTAGCCGTAGAGGACCTCCCGGCTCGTGGCGTCATCGGCCTGGCCAGGGAAGTACATAGTGACAGAACTTTCAGTTCTCAAATCGTTTGGGTCGCACGGAAGATTAACGCCAAGTTACGGTACACGTGTATGCCAACAGCACCACACTTGCTCCCAAGAAGGCAGTCAGTCGCTACTGCCGTGTTTGGGCCCCTGTTTTGACGCACGTTGCACCCAGAACGATATGTACCCCGCTGGACTACAAGCTCGAACGAATCGCAGTATCAAAAAGGCGGAGCATGCCGAGCGGAACACCAGCAACCCAACCCAACCGAGCCTTCCTAGAAAGCGTGCCCCCGCACCCCGTGCTTGCCCTGGGCTTCCACATCACACTATATACATACTTGCGGTGTCCAGTAGTAGAGTGGAATCGCAACATGCATACTTAAAACATGGTGGTGCCGAGCGCGTGGGAAGCAAATGCACCGCATTACCGTATATGACACAAGATAACACACCCCCTTGACCAACTTTCGAAGCTCGATTTCTCAACTGCAGGAACAGTCACAGCGCCGAAAACGGCGGCGTTGAAACCGTCTCGTCGAGAGCTTTTCGAAAATGTATCGTTTCGTTTATGCATCCTCTTCGTCGTGGAGTAATCGAGCTTTGAGAATCGGTCCAGGGGGTGTTATCTTGTGTTATATACGGGATGCATTGATCGCGTTGCCTCTGAGCGCTTGGCATGGACAAAAATTGTTAATCCTGACTTCCGTAGTCTAGAGTAGGTTACCTCGCTTTTCGAACGTACATGAAGTAGTGGGTATCCTTCGAGATAAACACTACAGTCGAAGGGGGGGTGCCGGAAGCCTTTTTAATGGTGATTTGGGACGAAAGCCTGCTGGATATTGGGCTTATTTGAGTCTACTGCTGACTCATGGGCATGCGGGCTAGTGTGACCGGAGAGTTCACGTCTTCACATGTCATGTGCGCGGGTATACTCTGGACATGACTGCTTTTTTGTAGCCAAATCAAGACCAGAGCTCTTGGAATTTGCCATGGTCCTGGCTGCTAGTCTAGTGGGTACAGAGGAACAAGAAGGTAGGAAGTGGGACGCCCTGCAGGGGATTACTCGCTCTATCGACGTCTTGACGTCTCTCGACTCTCGCCAGAGATTTGATCTGAAATTTGAGAGGTACGCAAAAATTCAAACGGCTACAGCAGTAGAACACCGCCACCGAAAATCATGCAAAATGAACGGTTTTGCGACTAGCAAATTGCGACGCAGCCGCTCAGGAAGCTCCAACGCCTGAACTTCCTGTCTCTGCAGCAACGTTCAGGGTCTAGGGGAACAGCAAATATATAGGGGCAGCAGCAACGAGAGCCCTCGTGGCATGTAAGTCGGTCTATGGTTTGAATCCGCCTTCAAATCTGCATAGCACGCCCACAGTACGTCTGACCTCCTCCTCAGTCAGAGACGCTGTCGGCACCGGAAGCGCGGCGGTAGAAGTTGCCGTCGAAGCTGGTGCAGGGTGCGTCATGTTGTATTTTTGTTTTTGTGAAGAAGTCACAGGCGACAAGATCAGGGAAGCACGAAGACCAGGAGACCAAGACCAACGGAGCCAGGGAGCGGCGGGACCAGGAAAAAAAAAGAAGATAAACATGCCTCTGTTTTTCGGAAACCTTGGAGACAAAAAAACGAACTAAATCGGGGACGGCGGCGGAGCGCAAGTCCTCTCGAGAGCAGGTCGAAGCGAGAGGCCGCCATGGGTATGGAAGAGGACACTCATCGGGGATGGAAACGGAGAGAGGATACGGCGGAGGACCTGAGCTCGTGGTTCTGCCAGCTGTCTACTCAGGAGAGGCTGCAGGTCAGCGACGTAGTTTCCTCCTTGCCTTGGGGAAAGGCATGGTCCCAGGCCCTGTTCAGTTGGTTTCACGGGACGAAGGTTGAGCTTGCCTGTGAAGCTCTCGCGCTGGCTCGGCATGGCTGCCTTGCCTCGGCAATCACCGAAAATATCTCAGAAGAAAGCCTAGAGACTCGTGGTCGCAGGTGGCTCGAGTTGGTAGCCCGTGTGCCTCCCATCTGGTTGAAAATTTACGTCACGCACGATACCACAACAATACCGATGACGAACCTCTTCTCTGTCACATTTCCCTGCGCCAACCCGGCGTCGTATAGTCGCTGCTCGCTCGCCATTGACATATGCGAACCTACTGATAAAGCTGCCAATCGCTTACCCCATTGTGGTTGTAAACTGGTTGCGAGTTTTGGCCTTGTGCCAAATGGCACATGGAAAAAAATGTGGGACCTCATCATGACTTGCTGGCCTAACCTGCTGGGTCACACAGCCTTCTCTCGCTAGATTGCACCTTATTCACAAAATGATACCATCCTTCTCCCCTGATTCAATTCCAAACTTGACCCTACTGCTGCGCGTCCATCCCAACCCACCCCGCATCACGACCATGGGCTCCAGGCGATCGCAGTGGAGGACGTCATCTGGATACGTCTATTCAACTTTCTCTACCGCACGCACAAGTCGGTGATGAGCCAGCGGGGCACGCCGCCAACATGGGAACGAGAGAAGGCAAGAGAAAAAGAGGGAGAAAAAAATGGTGTTCTTTCAGGTTCAAATACGTCCGTTCCCGGCTTCCATGCCTGTAGCCTGCCTTGTACATGGGCTGCTGCTACTGCGCTGCGCAGCAGGCGGTCAACCGTCGTTTTTCTCTCGATGACCACCCGTTCTAGACCATTGCTCCGTCTTGTTTTATGAGCGTTGCGGAGCTTGGCTTTGCAGGGTTGAGCTCGAAATCTGCTTGGTGTTCACATGCACATTCAGCGCATGCGCAGCTACCCTTCAAAACACATGCAATGCATGCAGCTGCATCGCTACACATGATGAGGAACTTGTAGGAAGAAGTTCGTGCCCCAACTCACCTTCCCACCGTGCCTGCCCAAACGCCCAAACCCTATGCGAACATCAGCACAGCTTGTCAGATTGTGTACCCCCGTCTCTTTCTCAGCAATGCCGCAAGCATCGGGTCGCGCCCGCGGGTGGGGCGTGGCGACTACAAACTACTGCTGTGATCGTCGTGGTACGCATACAGTGACGATCGGTTCGACGGAACCAAGTCACTCGCGCATTACGGGGTATATTGGCATCTTCTCTGATGCCAAAAGATACAGGATAGATGCTGCACCCAAACACCCAACTATGCCTGTAGGAGTAGTGTTAGCCTAGAAAAAACAGATGGGATCATCGGGGTGACAGTTGGTTCATGTATGCAGTATAATTGCGTCGGGTACATGCGTTGCAACTATAATATACTTCACATATGTAGGAAACTCTTCTCTCCGTTCTTCTGCCATGCGTTGGCCCCCTCGCGCTGACTTTACTCTTAAGAAGTACTCATTACTTGCTTGCAAAATGCTACGCCTTTCACGCGAATATGTTAGGTGCGAAAAATATACGAGAGGTTTCAGCGAAACGAGCAAAATCATGTTGCCGGCGTCGCCGCCGCCGCCGCCAGTGCATGTTCCGATGCGGCAACGCCGCCACGCACTGCGGCGGTGGCAGCGGGGACGAAACCGACGCCCGTGGAGACGGGCAGCCTCGACAACGGAGGGCTGGGCGCGGCAGAAGGCTATTGCAGCGGGGGCGGTGGTAGCGTGCAGTCGGCGCTGCAGGTCGGGGAGCGGTTGAACGATGCGGTCCGATTGTGCAGCCTCGGGTGTGGCTCGGCGGGAGGGGGCGGCGGCGGAGCCAAGGGAGAGGGGGGGAGAGGAGGGGGGGCATCCGGGCCCCGCGGCGCGCTTACCCTCAGCGAGGCAGAGCTGTCTAAGCCAAGAAGACTATTGAACGATCTACGATTATTAGCTTGTCGCCCCTCCGATGGCAACGAACAGACAGCGGCGGCGGCGGCGGGGGGGGGGGCGTCAGCGCTACCCAAATCAAAGCAAGGGAAGCACGTGCGGGGCAAGCGGGGCGTGGCGGCGGCGGCGGCGCCAGCAGCAGCGGCGCCAGTATCATTTCCAGCTGCGGGCTGTAAGGCGGGGTTCTTGACTCCGGCGTTGGTGGAGGAGGAGGCGAGGCGGGCGGGCGCGTCGGCGGATTGCCACGACCCGCTTATGGAGACGACGTGGTTGGCCGAGAGGTTTCCGGAGGCGACCCTCGGAGACCTGCTGGTCAACCGGCTGGAGCTCAGCTTGTGGGCGAGCTACTGGGGGCGCCGGCGACCACGGGGTTCAGTGGGGTGAGCTAGCTTATCGTTGTGAACCAATGTCCCTGCTGTTGGTGGAAGCTTGTCTAGGGGGTTGGCCTGCTGAACTGGCGGAAACTCAGCCTTGCCGTACTCCCCCTCCGATGCCCAGTGTCTGGCTCAAGTGAGCGATTTGCTGTACTCTTGGGGAGTTTGGACCCTTCCCTCGTTGCCGATTGGCGCTCTTGGCATATGGTAGATTCCGTGGTGTGCCGATTGGGTCGGGTTTCCGTGCCGTAACACAGATGCAACGCGGTTGTGTCAAAGAGCACGGTATGAGAAACGTGCGTGTTAGTGTTTATATGTATGTTTTCCTTGCAACAGAGGCAGCGAGGGCCCACCGCCGAGAATCGATGAGATTAATTTGTCGTGGACGAGGCGAAGAGAAAGTGCTTTTCCCGTACTCTTCCGCCCTGATGGTCGGGTCGGCGTGGTCCGCGTGCGCTGTCAGAGGATGTTATGATCCGCTTTATGTATGAAAACTCTTTTATCTCAGCTTTTTATCGTTTGCTGGCCGGGGTTATTTTTTAATTGATACCTTTGTGAAGCTTGCGCCATCTATCTGTGCCATTGACGTCTTATCATAGCCCGTTGCGTTGTGTGTTGTCCTCATTCCCGTTGGTCCGCAACACCCGCGGTGTAGGGGAATCCCCGCGAGCCCGTTGGCTTCCGTCGCACAAGAGGCCGGCATCCTGCGCGGATTCTGGCGGACGTTGCCTTTACGGCAAAGGCAACAGATCTTGCAGGGGCTGCCGGAGGCGGCGGCGTTGGCAAGCGACTCATGCGACTCGACAGCCAGCAGCAGCAGCAACAGCAGCAGCAGGAGTAGAGCCCGCGAGGATGTGGTTCAATGCCTCATGTTTGCGCCAGTGGCGTGGTGTTCCCAGGTGAGGCGACCAGTCACGATAGGCTTGTGCGGACGACGCCTCTTGTGCGATGTCTTGATCAGCTCCACGAGACTCTTACTCCGGTCTTGGTTGTTCAAGTTGGCAGTATGGTTATTCCCGTGCTCTGCAAGTTTGTTCATGCTGCGGCCAACCTTATCACGTAAGTACAATTTTTTTACGTGGGGAATGGCTCTTGCTCGTGCTACCCGAATGTCTCGGCAGGACGACGGCGCGGCGGTGAAGCTCGTTGTCGGGCGTTTGCGGCGCGCCTACCGGGACCATGTGGCCGCGGGAGACAAGGTAACTCGGGCGATCGAGTCTCCGGCGCTGGAACCGGGTACCAGTAGCGACGACTCGAACGCTGGCTGCGGCGGTGGTGGTGGCGACGACTTCGCCATCGATTCGGCGACGGCCGCGACGACTTCCGTCCGTGTCAGCGGCGACACCGCCGCCGCTGCCGGCTGCGGGGGACTAGACTCTTCGGACCACCGCAAGAAGGAAAAGAAGAGGAAGAAGAAGCAGAAGAACGCTTCGGCTGCCGCTGCTGCTGCGAGCTCGGTTGCTGCGGGGGAGCCGCCCGTGGTAAACCCACCCGTGTCTGGGGCGAAATCGTCGGGAGAAGGCGGCGTAGCCGCCCAAGCCGACAACGGGGCAGCCGCGAGACCTGCCGGCAGGACGAGCCCCGGCCCAAGCGAGGGCAGTAGTGCAACCGAAGGGGCGGAGACGGATAGCTCGGTAGGTGCCAAAGGGATACCGTCAGCGTCGACGTCGGCGGCAGCCGCGCCGCCGCCGTCGACAGCGGCTGCCACCGCTGCTCCTGCTGCGGAGAGCGTGACGGGGGGGATTGACGACGGCGGTTGGGTGCTGTCCACCAGCCGACGGAGCAAGCCGAAAGAGGCCAAGGATGAGGTGAGGGACGTCCGGCGCGGCGGCGGCGGCGGCGGGGGCAAAGGCGTCAAGGGCAAAGACGGGGGCAGCCATCCCAAGGCCACCGCCGGGCACCGTGAGTCTCTCCGGGACTCGCACCGCGAGCCCTACCGAGATAGGGGGGACGCGCCCTCGAGGGGGAGCAAGGGGTCGTCCGGCGGGAGCGGGGAAGGGCGGCATGACCGCGACAGCAGCGGCGGCGGTGGCGCTCCGTGGGCTAGAGGGACGTCCCGCCAGGACAGCGGTAAGGGAGACGAGGGTCGGGTGTGGGGCAAGGATAGCTCCACGAGGGACCGACGAGATGACCCCGGGGGCACCTGGTCCAAGTCGGGCGGCTCTCGTCGGGAAAGGCGTGACGGGAGCGGCGGCGGAGCGGGTCTGGGCTCGGGATCTGGAGCGTGGCCGAGAGCCAGCGCGCGGAGGCGGGAGGACAGGGACGTCGAGGCGACCTGGGTGCAGGGCGGGGAGGAGGATGCGGTGCCGTGGGCCAAGAGAGGCGGTGGAGGCAAGAGCAGCAGCAGCAGCAGCGGCAGCAGCGCGAAAGAGAACGGACACGCTCCCTCCGCAGCAGGCCGCTCGGCAAAAGAACCGCTTCACACCCGCACCCGTTCGTCGTCCTTTGCGGACATGGTCCGTGGCGCCCACGCCGCTGACGGCGTTCCTTCTGCGGTGTCTCCGCTGCTCAAGGCTGTGTCCGCCAAGTCGCCGAGGGTGACGTCCACCCCGGAAGCAACCACCCCTTCGTGGGGCAGCGGCAAGAGCGTGGGGGCGCCGTCGTTTGCGACGGTGTTGCTGGGCGGTAGCGGCGCCGCGTCGGGGTCTAGCAAGCCTCCCCCGCCTCCGGCCCTGAAGGCGGTGGACACGAAGGTCAGCGCTTCGGCGGTCTCTCCCTCAACCACTGTGTCAGCGTCACCGGTCACGGCGTCCGAACAGGCAGGATGGACTGACACGCCAACCCCCGCCGCCGCAGCGGCGACCGGCTCCAAGCCCGCCAAGCCGATGGCGTGGACCACTGGCAACACCGCCAGCGTGCTGCGTGCCGCTATAGGAGAGCCGGTGCCGAGCCGCAACACGAGCAGCGGCCACAAGGTTCCCCAGGACCAGTCGGCACCGGGAGGTGGCAGCGAAGGCTGCGAAGGAAAGGCCGCAAAGGCGGGAAAGAGTCCGCCCACCGGGAAGAGCGGAGGAGGCGACGGGGCAGCGAGTCCCAAGGCCGGCGAGGTGATGGACGTAATGGTGGAGGTGCTCGACCTCGTCGGCGACGTGATCGTCAGGAGAGCGCACTCCAGGGCCAGCAAGGCCAAGTCTTATGCGCAGGCCATCGCGGAGTCGGAGGGGCGCGCGCAGGCGCTGGCGACCGCGTACCAGCGCCACGATGGCCTGCTGCAGGGCTCGTCGTGGGAGGGCGGCGGCTCGACCAACAAGCACGCGGCGGGCACGAGCGATGCGACGGACTCGGTTGCCTCGACGGCGTCGGCTACCGCGGAGACTGCGGAGAGCTCTCCGGCGGTAGGTGCGGCCGAGAGCGACACGCAGCCAGACCCGGAGGGGGAGGAGGGTGGAAGCGTCATCGAGAACTCGGTTCCGGTGTTGGCGCTCTCCCCCGACAATGCTGCTGCTAGCGAAGAAAAAGGCGCAGCGAAAGAAGATGCCGCGGAATCATCTTCCGGTGCTACCCCTCCGACGACGTCTGCAGCAGTCACAGCCTCTCCCCCTGCTGGTGCCACCATCGCTCCCGTGGCTGCTACGGTGGCTAGCTCCCGTGATGTGGTGCCTGCCGCGGTCGAAACTGCACCGAGGGTCGTCGAGAACGGCCCGGTCGCGGCCGCACCGCCGGGGGAACCCCCAACCTTCAATCACGCCACCTCTCGGGGCAGTAGCGGCGGCAGCAGCAGCAGCAGCAGGCGTGGCAACAGCAACGCCGAAGCGGGGGGCGTCCGGTCCCGACCATCGACGACCGCTGAGCCGGAGCGGAGACGAGCAGGAGCCCCGAGCTTCGATAGCGGCGGCGGCGGCGGCGGCAGCAAGGCTTGGTCCGATCGCGGGCCCGAGCGGGACCGGGGTTCCAACGCGGCGTCCTGGGCACGCGGCAACACGCCTCCGGCGGCCGCGAGACAGGCGGCACGAAGAGCGGGCGGCGATACCGGCCGGGCATGGGTGCGCTCCGGGCAGCAGCAGCAGCAGCAGCAGCAGCAGCATGGTCTCGGCAGCGGGGGGCACCCGGGAGCCGCGCCGATGCACGACCTGAGGGGCGCCAGGTCTCGTGGCCACAAGCCGGTGGTGCCCTCTGCGCCCCCCCCCCAGCAGATGCAGCACAACCAGCACCAAGGGATGGGCGAAGTGTCGGAGGAAGGACGCGGGTCTGCTGCGACGCTGCTCTTGCCGCGGGCGCCGGCCGCCTTGCGGGCTTCAATGTCGGCCCCTCTTGGCCGGGACGCCGCAACGGACGGTGTCAGCGACGCTCTCTCTCGGGGGGGGCTGACTACCCAGCCGGACGTGAGCAACGTCATGCCGTCTCCGCGCATCCTGCGGAGCCCCTCTCGTCGACACAGGCCACGAAGCAGCAGCGCCGGCAGCGGCACCAGGCACTCCCGGATGCACAGCGGCGCCGGCGGCGGAGCGGGGTACCACCCGTACCCTCAGCACCAACAGCACCAGCACCAGCAAGAGAGTTGGCAGAACAGCAGCGACTGGGCTCTGTCCGCTGGAGGCAACGGAGGCGGCGCTCCCCGTGGCGTAAGGTCAGGGGGCGGGGGGTGGCAGCAGCAGCAGCAGCAGCAGCAGCAGCAACAACAACAGCAGCAGCAGGCGAGGGACGGCGAGGCTGGACGATCTCAGTACCCATACCGGGACGATGGCAACCTCTATCGAGCGCCGTCGCCACATTCGGTATGCGGGGGGGGAGGGGGAGGCGGAGGTAGACAGCCTCGGCAGGAACAGGGGGGGCACGGTCGGCCTGGGAGGAGCTCGTTGCCCCGGCCTGCCGAAGCACCACAGCAGCAATCGCAGCAGCAGCAGCAGCAGCAGCAGCAGCAGCAGGTTCAGCCGGCGAGGTTCCGGTCGCGCAGCGGGGGCGCGGGGAACGAGCTGTCGATGGCAGATCGGAGGGCGGACCGAATGGAGTACGAATACAACCTAATGGTGTCATGCCTCGACCGCAACGTGGAGAGGTTCATGCAGAAGCTGGGCAGAGCGATGCGCCCTCGACGACGAGCGTGGAGTCAGGTGGGTTTAGTGCCGAAACANGGGGGGGGGGGGGGGGGGGGGGGGGGGGGGGGGGGGGGGGGGGGGGGGGGGGGGGGGGGGGGGGGCGTACTCGTACCTCGGTTGTTGAACCATTGACCACAGCAGGAGCAGCAGGGACATTTTTTGGCTGCTTTGACGGCGCGTGCTGTCGGGAAGACCTTGAAGTTGACCTCGCGGGTTGCACCCGAAGGTAGTGAATTCCTTCTCAGACCGATAAGTTGGCTGAGACAAGCTTGTGGAAACGAGAGAATATTTTTTTGTGCTTCGCTGCGCACTCACTCGACCTATGGAGGTGTGAAGCTCCGCCCCCACCGATCCTGTTGGGCAACGGGATCAAAGCCTGCCTGTTCCGTTCCAGGTCGTTGGTGACTGTCATTTCTAGTATGTAAGAAATGGGACGCTCTTTCTTTTTGTGTTGTCGCAGGCCACCTGTTTTTGTCTCTGGTAGTCGCGTGTGTGTATACAATCATTCAGAGTTTTGCCTCGGTTGTCGGGAGGAGAAAGCTGTGAAACGCTGCACTACTGCTGTAGGCCTTCGTCTAGCGGGAATCTTGGGCTGTCGCGTGCTGGGAAAGCGCGAAAGGCGCTGTGTATGTGCAGGCGGCACCAAACACGCGTTTCATGCTGATTTTTGGTCACGGTGCATGTCAACACACGGCATATACCTCACGAAGGCGATCACACACGCCCCCCAACCACCAGGCCCGATTGTTGAGTACTCCTCCCGGTAACCATCTCTGCATGCCTCTCTCGTGCGCCAAGTATTACTCCACCGCGTTCCGTCGCACGCCGCTCTTACTGGTCTGCGGCTCTTGGAACGCTCCTTAAAAAAATTAAGGTGATCGCCCGCGTGCGAGAGCTGGTGGCCGGTATCTGGAAAGAGGCGAAAGTGGAGATGTACGGTTCTTGCTACACAGGTAAGCGCCGCACCGGGCCGACCAAACGTGAACGGCCTCTCGCTGCAACCCGTGGGAGATGTAGGCTGGCCCCGTAACCTCGTAGATGGGCGAAACGAGTATTCGCAAGAGATTGTTCATGGCCCATGCTCTGTTTAAGCTAATAATTTAGGCTAGTTAGTACTCTCTATCTTAAATCTACCCCGCCATACTCTCTTGAGACGTTCGTGTCCACCGTCTTTTGAAAGAACGTCCGTGAAACAATGTCTCCCCCCCCCCCGGTGTTTGCCGTCGGGATTGGGTTTCGT
>CACKRE030005046.1:0-10604 GCA_902602495.3 Ectocarpus sp. CCAP 1310/34 | reverse complement strand
CCCCCCCCCCCCCCCCCCCTCCCCCTCGTAAAGGGAACTCTCACCATCGACCCGCAATAACCGCGCGACCTCCAGCTACAGGGTGACCCTCTGTGAGTCCTGGCGCCAATCCCACCTAGATCAAAAGATGCACTAAGGCTATTCCCACCTTTCAGGAGTTTGCAGAGGAGGCGTGTTCGTCGGTAGAGCTTCTGGGGTCGAGGAGACAGGGGACTTCAGTCTTCGGGCGTCGCCGCCTCCTCCCTCGCTTGGGAGGGGCGGCCGCCGGGGAGCGGCGGCGGCACGCGGCGGCGGGGACGGCGGCGGGCGCGCGGCGGGCCCGGGCACGGGTACGAGCTGTCCGGTATTGGGGTCCGCAACCATGGACATCTGCAGATTTTTGGAAGGGGGCGAGCCAAGAGGGTCGTTAAGGACGTCGATGCAAGGAAGAGGTCACCACCTAGAAGACAAGTGTTTTTGCCCGATCGTGGTTGCTCGCATTTTCTCGCCCTGCCGGAGAGTTTTGCAGCAGCTTCTTTGCCGGGCACTACGTTCCCCATCGCCCCTGCCCATCCAGCCCTCAGGTGCGAACACATGTAAGAAAATAGCGTTGGCACCGAACCATCGTTGCCCCTTCCCACCCCCGACTTGCGGATTTGTCTCGATGAAGCGTCGATGCTGCATCACAGCGCAGCATTACATATCCTTTCCGGGTTTAAAAACGAAAGCGCTCGCCAAATCGTGGCTCCATAGCAGCTACCGCGCATTTGCGAAATAATGTTGCGGACTGTCCGTGGGGTGCTTGCAACGCTTTCCGTCGTGCGAAGCTTCCATGTGCGCAGAATTGGGGAGCTCTCTGCCGTGTTTACTTGGGACGAACGGCGGCGGCACCACTCACGCTACCAAAGCATACATACATACCCTCAAGAGTTTTCTACAGGAGATCCTCCAAGCCACATCGCTTCATCATGCACTCCAAGGCGCACAAGCAAACCAACAAGGCTTGTCTTGCAAACGCGAGCTACAAACTGCGGAGCACGGCCAACACCAAAACAAGAGACCGGGACGAGAAAACAATACGACCGGGACAAGCCCGCGCCTCACGTCTCCAGAGCCGTCATCGTCGGCTAGGTCAGCCTCGCCCCCTCCGGCGAGAACGCCGAGGGCATTTCTCGTGGACCTCAACACCGGCTTGTCCAAGTCGTCCACCACGCGAGCGCTGCGGGTCGAGCTCGGGTTTGCCCGACCCCAAGCCGCAACAGCCTGACCGCCACCGAAAAGGGGTTACGGAAGGGGAGCGTGCTCTCTTGGCGCAGTATCTACTGGTGACGCCTGGTTTCGTCGAAGGGGCGTAGAAGGTTGGACATGAGCAAAAATGAATCCGCTGCAACACCACACGAAGCCACCAGCGCTAGGGCCTTTTTGTGCTGGACTACCTGATTCCAAGAGACGACAACTCTCGTGATTGGAGTGGTAGGGTGGACGGACACTGCACAACCCTGGCAGACTACTGTCATAACAGCCACCAATAAGGTACCGATCCGTGAAAATTGCGCATCTAGGTTGCATACGATACCAACACCCCCGATTAAAAAAATTCTGTGACTCTGCAGCAAAAATCACTGACCGTGTTGAGATGACCCCTGCTGTAAACATCTGTCGCCGCCGCCGCTGAACCGTCCAACTCAATCCCGACCCCCGTCGTGTATCCCCCTGATACTCACCTTGTAAGGCGGTGGCGAGATAGCGGGGACGAGCTCCACCGTTCTGCCCGGGCCTTGGTTGACGTGGCGGCTTTGTCTCCTGGCCGCTTCTCCGAACATCGCCGCTGCCTCCTTCCATTCGTCGATGCCGCTGCTTGTACCAAACATCGCGCGAATCGGTAGACACAAAGAGGTGGGTGAATCGGAACACACACCCCGGGGAAGCGAAGACTTCAAAGCCAAGGTTGCAATTCGCGAGTTCAAGGGTTGGAAAGGGGTGTACCAGCACGGTGCACCCCTCTCATTCCCCTGGCACAAGGTGCCTCTATAGACTCTTGGCTGGGTCAGACTCTCAGACCTATAGGGGACACCACACCGCAAGGGCGGTAAGCCGCCTCGAGCAAAACCTGCTTCGGAAAAACGAAAAAGTGGAGCAACGAAACTCACCGCAAGGCGATGGGTTCTTGTTGCCTGGGGCCACCGCCCGTCCACGAAAGGGGTTCCGAACTACCGCCGCCGCCCTCGTAACTCTCTCCCGAGAGCCCACCCGTCCCTGTCACCCGATGATCGGGGGACGGCGACATAGCAAGTCCGCCGTCGGCCCCGAGACCGCTCCCACCACCCACGGCTCGGTTTCTGGGCTCGCTATCGGGAAGGTGAGAGAGTGGCGTGCAGGAGGAACACGAAGACGCAACGCCGCGTCCAGCGTGGCGATGTCTTGGAGACGTTGGCGTGGCGGTCGCCGCCTCCGCCTGTTGGTGCGCGTGGAGGAGCTCGCGTGATTGGAGGGTATCGAACGCCTGAGGTTTACCGAGAACGGCACCGACGAACGCGACAGTAGAGGGCGCAAGCACAGGCGGCGGGGGGGGGGGGTAGATCAGTTAGGCTGACACCTTTGCATCGGCGACCGACGCTGGTCGTCGTGGTGAGCGAAAAGGGTGACGCCTCAACGCGATGCTACANGCGCAAGCACAGGCGGGGGGGGGGGGGGGTAGATCAGTTAGGCTGACACCTTTGCATCGGCGACCGACGCTGGTCGTCGTGGTGAGCGAAAAGGGTGACGCCTCAACGCGATGCTACACTGTACTAACTTGGCGTCTCGCCAACCATCTGATTCCCAGATCAACCTCCAGCGCTTGAATTCATAACATGGACCCATGATTTCCCTCCAAACTAGCTTCGAAGACAACACAACCCCGCGTCCTTCGCTCCGCTTATGGGTAAATCGTCGCCTGGAATCTGCCCCAATCGGCTGACCTTGAGGTTGTCCTTGTGCTGAATCCGAAACACGTTTCCAGCAAACTCCCGTGGACGCTCCGGGACGTCGTCCCTGCGGCTGTAGTAAGGCTCGGTATGCAACACCTGAGCAGGCAAGACAGCCCGCCATGTGCAAGATATGGTGATAAAGAAACCTCTAGTTCTGAGATTCAGTTGATCACGGTGTTGGCGTGAGGGAAGAGCAGACCGACCTCAAGGGCTTTCTACCATTGCATTTTACGTGGTTCCTAGGCGCGCGCCACAAGGTGCCGACAACGTTTCACACGCGCACGTACATCTCTGTGTTGGGTGCACCGCCCACCTGAGGAACACCAAGGCGCGACAGAGCGGCTGCACATGTCTTCGGGTCCGGCGCGGTCTCGGGGGGTCTGAGCACCACCGTTCCCGATTCCCGCCCCCCGATCCCGCGCTGCCTTGGCGTTGGGGGAGTAAAACCCGAGAAACTCTCCCTGACCGGCGACGCGGCCGAGCCGCTCCCAGATGTCAGAAAGAAAGCTTCTCCTGGATTCGGGGCCGGTCCGCTGTTGTTGCAACCGGTCCGCTGTACTCCGCTGCTCCACGCATCCGATAAGGGCGTATCGGACGCAGCAGCACCAGCCCCCCTCGCTGCCGTGATCGGCAACCAGGGGCTAGGTTGTGCGAGCGGAGGGACGTCGGAATTGTCGCTTGGGGCCGACAGCGGGGTGGTGGGCGAACGGCCTGCCGTGTACACAGCGAGCGATGGTAGTGGGGGTGTTGGGGTCGGAAACACAGAAGCGACGGCCGCCGGCGGAGAGCAAGAAAGCCCAGTAGAGTTGTCGCGCCGTGGTGCCGTTGCCGGAGCCCTGAGTGCGCTGTCGGCTGCCATGTGTCTGTTGGCCAGTCCCTGTCGATGCAACGGGGTTCCCGGTATGTCCTGCTCCTGAGTACGACTCTCCCGCGGCGTCGAGCTCCTCGCTGACCCCCTTGCGTGATTCGTGCCAACATGGGGCTGATCAGCATCATTCTCCGAAGACGTCCCCGGTTCTTGGTGCAGTGCCAACGGCGCCAGGGGTGAACAATTCTTGGTGCTGCCTCTTCTTCCACCATTGCTGTTGTCCGTTCGCGCCTGATGCGAAGAAGGCGACGGGGTCCCTCGCGTCTGCGCGAGGCGTATCCGTGCGTCGGCACCTCGCCACCTACCGTCCACGCCGCTGTCCCCCGCACTGCTACTTCCTCCCGGAGAAGCTCGGGCATTGTCGGTGTTCTGACCAGGTTTCCTGCCAGTAGCTTCAGATCTCGGAGGACCCAACGCTGGGGTTGGCGTGGTTTCGCGGCTGGTGCCAACATAGAGCGGAGGCGTTTCCTTTTGGGTGGGGTTTTCCGGTGGCGGTGGCGGGCTGGCGCTACGGGGTTTGCCCTTTGCTGAGTCGGGCTCCCCGCCAATATCACCTCCGCCGTGCTTTTCAACCGGCGCCTCGGAAACCCTGGCGGCGGCGCTTTCCGTGCCACCACTGCGGTTGTACCCTTCGTCTCCGAGAACCTTCTGTTTCTTTCTTGCCGCTTTACCGCCTTCGGTTTCCGAGAAATCATTGTCCGTTCTCGCGCCCATTCCCCGGGTCGATTTTGGGGACACTCGGAGCTGGGCAATGGGAAAGAAGCTCAGTTGACTCTCTGAGTACTCGACTGGGTGATGACCCTGCGATCCCCACCCAGGCACCACCACCTGCGATCGTTCGTCCTTGTTCGCATCCTCGTCCTGAGTATCGGAGCTTCCGTCCCCATCAGCAGAGTCAGTTCCGCCAGCGGCGGCAGGGTCATCCTTCCGCGGCTCGCGGTGAACAAGACCAGGAGATTTATCGCCGTTATCACCACCGCACATACCATCATCACCGCGAATACCACTAGAGCCACCGCCGCCGCCGCTACCACAACGACCGGCGCTACCAGCTTCATCAACTGTAGGAAGGTTGGCCGCCGTGGAGAGCAGCCTCGGGGGCTTGAACCCACCAACAACTCCCGGCATCGAAGACGAGCGTCGAATGCCAACAGGTACCCGGAGCGGTGCTCGCCGCTTAGGGAGAGCACCAGACGCAGGTGCTGCTCGCTTGCCGCCGGCTGGCGGATCGTTACTCTGCATGTCAGGGCCATTCCGCGCACTACTGCTGCTGGCGCCTGGGAGCGAGGCGGAACTGGTCGATGGTTCCGGCGCCGTTGCTGCTCGCGACGGCCGGGTAGGTTTGGGCTTGGTGCGGGCCAGTCCAACGCCACCGCGAAGCCTGAGGGGCCCTTTCGTGCCCGAGTCCTTCACACCGTCCTCCTCCTCCTCCTCGTCCTCCTCCTCGTCCTCCTCCTCCTCCTCCTCCATGTCCACTCGCCCTCTCTCTCTACCCTCCTGGTTTCCCTCTACTTCGTCGTCATACCGGAGCTGGGTTGGCCCTCGCGTCCACCTGTGGTCAACGTCTGCTCTATTTCGTGGAGGTTCAGTCCTCATCGTGCGCTCCCCCCCACCATCCTCCTCGTCCTTCTCCTCGTCCTTTTCCTCCAAGATGGCGTCCATTGAGTGATCTGCAAAAAAAGTCGAATTCTGCGCATTCTCGTCTTGCTCGACCTCCACCTGGGAACATATGATGTCTACCAGCTCGCTTTGGGATCTGCAGGTGAAATCGTCGTGCGGGTTCGTTACGACCATCCGGCCGGCGACGAGGAGGACATCACACAGGACAAGGACCAAAACATGATTTGGCCGTGGATGAGCGCTGTTTTCAGAGAAGCCGACGCTGGGAATACACGTTCACCACCAGCAAATACCCAGCTAGCATCAAGCGACCGACGTACGTACATCTCAAACCGACACAGAGACATGGACACCCCGTTTTTATCTCCATCGCCCATAGCAACAACAACGGTGAGACGTCAGGACTGGGTTGGATTAAGGCAGTGCAGGGATTGTGGCGCGTTCAGCTTGCCGACGTTCTCACCTGGGCTCAGAACCTTGCGCCCGTGATGCCAAGAGGGGGTCGTGAGGCGACATTCTTGGGTCGATTGGTATTCTCCTTTCTCGATCGATCTCTACCTGCACGCTGTCTTTAACGTCGTCCAGGCTCCTACGAAACGTTCAGAGATAAGCGGAGACGGGGGCAAGACCATCATCAAGGAAGCATACCTTGAAGGTAGACAAGGTTGAGAATTCGCGGACCATCCGGCATTGCTAGATACCTTGGTCGTTGTATTGTGTCGCCGAGGAATGTAATTTCGACAGCACCACAGCCTCGCGCTGTTGGGGCCTCACCTAGCAGATAGTTGAGATAGCATTCTCTCAACTCCATCCTCCGCTCCTTCATCCTCCTCGTCCATTTCCTCCTCTCCTTCCTCGAGGCGGTTCTCGTCCATCTTACCACCGCCGCGCCAATCTCTGCCAGTAAGTCTTCCCGAGATGCCCGCGCTAGCCACCTCGGTGCTCCTTTGCGACCAGAACGGCAACGTTGACGCTCTGACCGGCTCCGGCCCCGCGCCGCGCTGAGACCATGGCGGGTAGCTGGCGGCCCGTTGGGACGACGACCAGGGGGGGGGGTCTGCCAAAACCGGTGTTTGCATACCAGCAGCTCCGGGCACAGGGACGGCCGCGCTTGGTTTGCCGGTGGCCGAAGAGATAGACATAATGACAGCCGCGGCTCGTGCGGGTTCCAGGTAGTCGTCTGACCCGTCCGAGTCGTAGTGCCGCTCGGACTGCGCCGCCAACGCCATCCGGGTGCCTAGCTCTTCTTCATCTAGCTCCTGTTTTTTCTGGGAATATAGGACGGGTTTCCAAAGCGGGCCGCTGCGTTTCGGCACATCGAAATTCGACGATTTGCAAGTTACAAAGGTGCATGATCATTGCAGATAACGAGCGCTTGATTCCGAACCCAACCTTCACATACAAGATGGAAACTTCTTTGGCTTAGCTACTACAAGACCAAACGCTTCCTATTTCCGATGAATGGGAAAAGATGAAAAGTGCGACGAGAACTTCCACCTGCGTTGCTGCCACCGCCTCTGCTTGATCTGCGGAAGATTGAGGGGTGAAAGCGGGCCTTTGTGACAGGGGTCCTGACGGCGACCGGGTGTACTGCTGCCCTGCCGGTGGCGACGAAAGCGACTCGCGATCGACTCCCTGGCTCTGACTTTGCTGAGACCCTCTCAACGCGGCAATCATATCGAGCAGCCCTTGGTCCACATCATGATCGCATATCCCGCCCAGCGAGGGCAAGTAGTTAGCCGGAGAGCAGGATGCATCCGCGACCGGTGTAGCTGCATTTGCTTCACCCGTTCCTGAAGCCTGGGACAATGAACCGTCTCGCGAAGGCGTCAGCTCGACTTCGCCTGATCGCTCGTCAAAATCGTTCCCGCTGGCGGACGCTTGAGAACGAGGTTCCGAACGTTCCTCCTTCGGGAAAAACCCAGAGTCTCGGCAAGGCGTCGCCCTTCGCAAGACGTTACGAGCAAGGCCTTCAGCTTCGTCTCTCACGTGCTGCGTCAGCAGCAACTCTGGAGGTTCCCAGACATCCTGACTATCGGCGAGCTCGAGACCTGGCGGGGCCGAGAGCTGTGACCCCCCGCCTGCCACCCGCGAGCGCTCCTTCTCTTCGTCCCACAGCTCGCGCAGACTTGCCACCGCCATTGGCTTCCCGTCTGCTCCCCCCGCCCTCCCAGCAGCCAGTAGGCTTGGGTTGATCACGTCGTCGATGATTCCCACGACTTCTAGCTCCGTTGTGGTTTGGCGTTCCCACCACTTGGGCCTGGGACGGTCCCCAGTGGCACCTTCTTGGTCTGCATGTATCTTGCCGGGTGAAGACGTAGCAGTCGCTCTAGGCGCGGGCCCTTCTTTGGGCGGGCGGGAGCGTGTTACCTTCGGTGCGATAGACGGCTGAGAAAATAGCTGCGACATGCTGATCCCCTCCAAAAGGTCTTGAGCAGCCTTAGATTTCAAGAGTGGACCAACATTTCGGAGAGTAGGAACGCCAGGAATATACGTGGATGAACAACACGGACCTAAACCGGAGTCGGCAAGGAAAGGAGCTGCACACGACACCAAGTTACTAGAGATGAGAGTGTTGCTGCGAGAACGGCGGGAACGCACAACACGCGCGCTCCACACGAAACAGGGCTCCTCGTACACAGAACCTACCTCATCAGTGTCGCCTCGCAGGGTTACAGGCTCAAGCCCTCGTACTGTCACTGTACTTGCGGCACCATCAGCTGTTCTACCTCCTGCCCGCTCACTACCGGGCACACCAGCGGGAGAACGCCACGCATCGCCCTGGCCCACGGGGTTCGCCACAAGACTTTCCGGTACTGTAGCCGAAGTGAATATCCCGGTTAATGGCGACTCGCCGTTGTCGTTTAAGCCGGTGCTGTCCGGAGAAGACTCCCGAGACGACGACGTTACGCTCGAGAGCTCGGGCAACGGCTGCAGAAAGAGAGCGTTTCGAAGATGCACGTAGCTCATGCCGGAGATGTTGTAGTCGATGAACACCTGTTCCAGAGCCAGGTTTCGCCAGCACGGGCATCAAATTGTAGGTCAGCCTCGCCAAACGCACATTTGGGGAAACTCTCTACAACCTGCTTCGTGATATAGTCTCGACCACATCAAAGAGGCCCAACAACTCAGGCGCACGGCACGAAAAAAAATCAGGATGTACGCGACACCACTCGGCGAACTTTCGACACTGTTTCCTTGCCGTGTCCTGCACATGAAAACTCTCCAAATGCAGACGATAGGCCGCCCGCCCAACTACACACCTGAAGCAAGAAGGGCACATGAGACTCGAACGGTTGGAAGCGCGTGGATAGCACGTGTCCAGCTTGCAGAACGGAGGCCACCTTGCCGGTCAGTGCCGGGTTGTTCACGTACACCTTAAGGCCGAAGGCAGTCAACCGCACGTTTAAGGAAGGCATGCACCTCCACACGAGGCCGGCAGGAAGGAGAACCAATGCAATAACGCCCCGCGGGGAGGGTGCACGATTCCGGAGTCTCTTTAAAATGTTGCATTGCATACTTTCGACATTCCGCATGTTGTAGGAAACCAACGTGCACACCCTACAGAGGTCTAACGATATATACAAGCGTCAGCGACATTATCTTATCGTTCCCCAAATTTCAGGCACTCGGTGCGTACGGCACTCCCTGCTTCACATGTGTATGTTGCAGGGCATCAACTCAATCCGAGACACGATTTACCTGTCATCCTGCAGTTAATCAGATTGTCGTCAGTCCATCCACCGCAAGAAAGAAACAACATATCCGGCTACACACACGAAGGGCCGCAGTGATAGAAACTCGTGCTCAAAACCATACCACGCGACGGACGCTCGCACCTTCACAAACAATTTCTCCTCGCCATGATAGCCGTAGAAAGGCACGCCTCGGACGACCTCTAGCCGTGCAAGCACCGGTTGTTGAGTCCGCCCCCACGGTCGCCCGCCCCGTCCCGCCCCCCCCGCAGGAGAGAGTGAGGGGGCGCCAGGCCCACCGGACGAAGACGCCATGGCCGATTCCAGCGCTTGTTCTAGCTGGGGAAGTAGGGCGTTCAAACTGCCGGGGTCTTCAAACTGAGCGCAAATAGCAGAGCTTTCTTCCTCCATTGGCCTAACCATGAAATAGGGCAATGCCTGTTAGTTGGCCGTTTTGCAGGAGGAACAGGGTTCAACGGTCGGCGATATTTCTCGTGTTGAAAGGTGGCGTCGTTGGTTTTAGTGCAAACAAGAAATGCAAGCAATGCTTCGGCAGATTAGCAAGTGAGCTGGCGACAATAACATGAGACGACGAGACCCCACCCGAGCATGCCGTGTATGTTCCACAGTAGGCACCCAGTAGTATTTGCTCTGAGTACAGGAGACATGTACATTCATGATAGCTACTATCGGCGGGTTCAACAAGAACACACTAGATCTGCCGCCGACACCTTTTGCAAGTCAGACATATTTTCCTTGGGGGGATGTTTGCACACATGCAAAGCGACATATGACAGCTCAATGCTCAATCAAGACCACGGGTGTTCTTAAATGGAGCTGGTACTGCTGTGTACTGCTGTATAGACAGCCTGCCTGGATGCGGTGCAACTCGTGCGAATTCGTTCACGATGTGTGCATTCAAAAAGCGACCATGCCGACAGCCCGCAACTTTTCAATCTTGGGCGCTATGAGCTCACCCCGTGAAGATGAAGGCATGACCTTTGCCCTGCAGGCGTAGACCCGAAAATGAGCACCACGGGCAGCTTGCTCTCCTCGGAGTGGTACCAGTCCACGTTCACGACGCGCACAGAGATCAAAGGCGCATCCAAAGCGGCCATTTCTCTGCATCCAGAATGTTGTTGGGTTCACTTTGTTTCAACTATTTCCGCGTACTGGTTCATGCCGCAATCATGTCACTGCGGCGCGACGGGGTTCTTCGACATCCAGAGGCTTCAAGACTCTTGACTCTCCCTCTGACTGCTCAATACTCACACACGCGAGTGCGAGCGCGCCTTGCTGTGGTTGCGTGGCGACTGAACAAACCAAAATATAGAGGGGAGACTGTTGGTACTGGCCCCTGTGTGATGCAAAGCCTCCAGGAACTGTACAATTCCCTCTAGAGGAGTTTGACGGCCACGAAGCCACGGGCGTTGCTGGGGGCCCAAAACGCAGAAAAGTCCGGCCAAAAATCAA
>CACKRE030005045.1:74735-84894 GCA_902602495.3 Ectocarpus sp. CCAP 1310/34 | reverse complement strand
GGGAACCCGGCACGGAACCCTCCGGCGTTGTAGGCGGGTGTGGGAAGCGTTCCCCGTTCTCCTTTTATTTTATTTTGATCGGTCTCCTCGACGCTCTTTCTCGTTTGGTGCGGTAGCTGGTCTTTCTTTCTATCATTTTGTTTCTCTTCCGAGTGGTTTTTGTACCCTATTTTTTTCTGTTTCTTCGTGGGGTCGTGTATGCCGGGTTTTGAGACCACGGGCTCCAATCTTTTTTTTTTTTAGAGCTAATGTGAGAAACAACAACAACAACAACACACGGACATCAATTTGAGAAGAGTAATCAATTCAAGGGTCGGGCTGACAGGCGGTGTTATTCAACGTGCGCAGAACCCAGGCGGGGAAACAAAAAGGACCCATCTCAAACAGTTTTTTTGCGGAAAAAAAAACTCCGCTATCGCTCCGTTTTTTTTTTCCCACGCGCGCTTCGCGCGCGGAAAAAACTCCTATATGTCTAAAGATAGATTAGCAACGAATCCATAGCGTGAGCGTTGTTTTTTTCGATTTTTGGTTTTTGTGTTGATTTGTTTGATTTTCTGAGAAATCAAGTTCAAGATTGACCGGTCGGTGGAAATTGTCGCAAGTATTTCTGGTTTAATGGTTGGCAATGATGCAAACCGATAGGAATTCTAACGAATGTTTCTGGTTTAAGGGTTTTAGTGTTGTGACAAGAATGCAGTTTGGGATGAAGGGAATGTCTTGCACTAAACTTTGTTTCGGTCAGGTATGTGGTATGTACGGGATGATAGTAAGGATAGTATATTAAAGTCCGGGTGTGGTCTTGTCAATGTAGCGAGTAGGGGGGCTGTTAGCCGTTAGCACAGATTATTGCAAGCAAGAAATTTCCGAGCAGATGGAGCGGGGAGTTAAAAGGAATTGATTGCACAGGAAGGAGGAAAAAGAGGAAAGAAAAACAAGTGAGAAACCACAACACACAATCACCATATCCGTTGTAGACACACATATACCCCCACCCTCAATCTTGTATATGTACGGCATTAAATGTTGGTACCATCAAACAAATCGAATCTAAAGCAACCGTTGCTTTAGATTCGATTTGATGGTACCAACTTTGCCGTAAAGTCTATATCATGAAGGATTGATTGAGTGTGGGGGTATATGTATGTGTGTCTCGTTGCTTTGGATTCGATTTGATGGTACCCGTATATTACAGGATTGAGGATGGGGGTATGTGTGTGTCTACAACGGATATGGTGATTGTGTGGTGTGGTTTCTCACTTTTTTCTTTCCTCTTTTTCCTCCTTCCTGTGTCAATCAAGTCCTTTTCCCCGGCTATCACGCTACCACGGCTATCACGCCACGACTTTCACGCCAATCCTGGCTATCACGCCACCCGGCTATCCCGCCTTCCGGACATCCATGTCCGTACATATTCGTTTGCACCCTGGCTATCACCATGGCTATCACGTCACCAGGCTTCCACGCCACATCCAGAGATACCATACCCGAGCTATCACGCTCCATCCCAAAGTAGAAGACTGTCACGCCCATCATAGTTCCTATACTGCTGTACCGTTGGCGGCTACCGCGCCGCTGGCTCTTTTATTCCTGAACAAAGGGACCCCGCGCGCCAAGGCACCGACGCACAAAGCTACTCAACATCCAGCCACAACAGTTTATCAGCTCTTGTCTCAGGCAACTCAGGCTATCTTGCCCCTTGATGACGATTGGGGCCCAACCTTCCTTCCCATAGGTAAGTGGTTAACTTCCGGGTGATCACTGCTGTAGTCGTGTACTGCTGCTGTACAGCAGTGTTCCTGATAACCCGCCCGCCCGCCCGCCCGAACAAACTCTGGTGTCAAGAGCAGTAGTCTAGTAGGTGAAAGAGAGTCACCTGCCTCATGACCGTTCACTGGACATCTGTACGATGGAGATGCCATCTGTGCCCCAAGTGCGTTGGCAGCCCTGGATTGGTCACCACCCCAAAAACGTGATCCGACGCGGCAGGCGCGACTACCTACAGTACCTCTACGGCGGCATCACACAGCAGCAGCGCACAAAATGCTTCTGCTGTACCGTCTAATAAACCCATTTTTTTTTTTTTGCTCTTTCAAGACTGTTTGCAGCCCTCCTCCTTCCTCGCGCTCTGCGTCCAGCTTCCAGCCCGCACAACGTACCTCGAAACGCGCAGCAGGAGGTGTAAAGTGGTGTTCAGCGCCGTCAAATCTTGTTACATTTATGAGCCCGGTTGAATCAGGAGGAAGGTGCTTCTCGTCGTATGTTGGAAAAATACAATCAATGAATACTACTCTATAACGCTCGTGATTAGAGACTAAAGTTGCAGCTACAGCATTCGATGGACTACGTATGTACACCAAGTACTCGTGAAGCCCTCTCGTTGTTTTTGAGCCGCAGTTTGGCTGCTTCTGTCGTGACAAGTTTAGCCATCGTGTTCCGCTTTCGTCCTTGTGAGCGAAGTACGTTGAACAAGATGTGAATAGTCTACAAAGTAAAAGTCACTACGTGTGTCATGTAAAGCTAATCATGTATGCTCAGCAACTAAACACTGCTGCACTGCTGTTTGTATTTTTATTATTATTACTATTATTATTATTATTATTATTATTTTTATTATTATTATTATTATTATTATTATTATTATTATTATTATTATTATTATTATTATTATTATTATTATTATTATTATTATTATTATTATTATTATTATTATTATTATTATTATTATTATTATTATTATTATTATTATTATTATTATTATTATTATTATTATTATTATTATTATTATTATTATTATTATTATTATTATTATTATTATTATTATTATTATTATTATTATTATTATTATTATTATTATTATTATTATTATTATTATTATTATTATTATTATTATTATTATTATTTTTATTATTATTATTATTATTATTATTATTATTATTATTATTATTATTATTATTATTATTATTATTATTATTATTAATATTATTATTTTGTTTGCCCTCGGACAATTGCAGATAAATGCAGACACACAGGTAGACAAATGGCTAGGGTGAAAACCCTCTATTATATAGAGGAAAGGTGAAACCGCAATTTCGGGCAGTGATCCTCCAGGGCATTGGGTGAGGGTTTCCTCTGGGGGGATAACCTTTTTACCAAATCAGAGCTTTTTTTTTTGGGCAATCCTCTAGCAAATCAGAGCTTTTTTTTTTGGGCAATCCTCTAGAGGATTTGGTTTGACCTACCCTCTGAGAGGATTTGGTTTCACCTATCCTCTGAGAGGATTTGGTTTCACCTATCCTCTAGGGGAATAGGTACTGTTTCCCTCGCCGTGGATAATTGCAAACAAACCTCTAGAGGGGTGGTAAAACGGTAACCTCTGGGAGGGAGGGGAGGTGAAAATCCTCTGGGGGGTTGGGTAATGTTTTCCCCGCCGTGGATTATTACAAAGAACAACCTCGAGAGGGACGGCCAGAGAACTTCCCCGTGAGTAAGTGGGGGACAATTAGTGTCCAGGAGGATGTGGCGATGCGTCTCTTCCAGGAGAGAGGCTGCTGGGAACAACGCACGTGATGTTGTTCACGTTCACGTGTTGTCCCTCTCTGAAAATGCCCTCGTTACTTAAAAGCAACACCCACAAGGTAGGTGAGCACAGAAAGCAATATTACATGGCGTAAGGAAGTGCCACAGCCGTTGATATTGAAGCAGGTCTAGTACTTCCTTTTATCTTTCCCAAATCACGAAACACCTAACGACTCTCCACGGAATCCCTGCAAAGAAAAACAAGACGAAATTCATGACAACGACGAAGGAAAAGGGCTACCTATATACGTACTTCTATGAGCTTAATAGAACTGCTATCAACAAAAACGAAAATATCCAATTTTAAAATATCTACACCAGAGGGTACAGAGCACTATACTTGGCTGTGCTCACACCGCCCAACATTGTGTCGCTAAGTTTTCCCGCAACGGAAAAGTACCGAAAAGCGCGAGAGCGACGAAGAAAAAGGACTGATGAAATTCCCCTACACCAGCAGCGCAAAGTACTACTTTGCTGCTATTTGCACGACCAGAATTCCTGACATCGCCACGCTGCAAGACAACCCCCGCCAACTGTAAAAGACGAGCTGCAACTGCTGTGTGTGCATGGTATTAGTTCACGGCGTTGCTGAAAACGTCACTAGTATACACATACAGGCATAATGCTGTGCCCGAAAAGCTGTGCGACTAAAGAAAAAACACCATCCATGGGCTCATGGGCCGGACGAACCCAACCTATTTTGGGCACTATGTCTCGCGCTGTGATACGGAAGATGACCCCGAAAAATACTTGCGCGACTTCCCGCATACCTAGTCAGCCTTACTATCACCGTTAACCCTAACCCTAGTCAGCCTTACGAACACCACTACCTGATGCCCCTCCTTCATCCGTCATTACTTTGTTGGTGCGCTCGGAGAGGACTGCATCCTCGTCAGCACCACGCTGCTCGCCCGCCTCGACGTTACCGCGATTGGTGCCGCGGTCGCCGCGCGAGCCATCGCCGCCCGAGCCATCGCCTCCCAAGCCATTGCCGTCTTCTTCGCCGGCAATTTAGTTGCCGTCGTCGTCGAAGCCCGGACCGTTGGTGGGGTTTGTGCGTACCGAAGATTTGGGGAAGGGGGGTAGACGAAAGGGAACCAGCGCGGAACAAAACGGTCACCAAGAGGAAGATATATTTTGATGGAATGGTGTTAGAGGATGGGGCACTTTGCTAGCACCATATTGACTTCGCTGCTTGCGATCGCACGCAAACACGCGGGGACAAGAACTACCGGCTTGGTGCGGTTAGTGGATGCATTCGAGATTCAAAAACTTGTGCTACTCTCTCAATAGGCAGGGCGAATGTACTACAACAATCACCACCACACACGTCTTGGTGTGAATCTACCGTGGTCTAGTGAAATATGATTTCCGGTCGGGGAGTAATAATTGTTGGTGAAATAACACTCATGGAAAAATCGCAGGACAGCTGACGTTTCGTTACCACTAGCCCGGAGTATCCCTGACCCAAACCATAACCGTAGTCGTTAGACCATTGGCCTCGCACCCCTACAATGCCGGGACGGAGCACGCCAGGTTCTCGCCGGACCAGGCTCGCAATCACCAAGCGGAAAGAGCCGTGAAATACCGAGTCGCATGGAGGGTGCGCTGCATCCCGCGAAGGGTGTTCGGCATCTTGTGCTTACTTCCTTTGAATTCGGGTAACAGCTGCGAATGACTTAATAAATGTTTTGCCGTTTCCTTTTTCAGAGACAGCTGTAAGCGCTGCGTAAAAGTGCCTCGAGGGTACGTGACCAAGTAAAGACGCGCAATGTGATCAGCTCCTTTGCTCCAAGTGAGGTTTTCGACCCCGCACACCAAAATCTACTCGACCACCATCATGATCACCGCCAAAAAAAAAAACAGGAGCGAAAAAAAAGCAACGGGTATCTTCCTTGTTGAGCTCACGAAGTGATGGGCGTGTTTGACAAACTCCAATGGCTANCAGTCGGGGGGGAGAGGCGGGAAGCTAATCAAGGGAAACTGCAACACGCGGTGTAGCAAAAAATTCGACACGTTCCCGCATTCCCGCGGAACCTGGGGGCAAAAGACAGGGAGATGGCCGAGACGGAAATACCTTGCGCAAAAAAAAGAAAAAGAGCTGAAACACTAATGTAATCGACGATGCTGAAGGGAATCCTATGGCAGACTCACTGTCCAGGTATGGGATGAAGGCGTTGACGGCGTCTTGCTCCGTAATGTCCGAAACGTTCTTGTCCAGAAGTTTGCTGGCAATCCTTCCCGGGCCGAACTGGAACCGATACCCGGTCTCCCAGATCCTTATCATTTTTGTGCGAGGGCGCCAACACCGACAAGAGACAACAACATACGGTGTAGGACGGAAGAGTTACCTGGTCTCTCATTTCCACTCTTGATGCATACGTACCCCCGCACGAACGACAGATAAAAACAAACAGGACCAGGCACAAATCCGTTTAAGAGCCAAGCAGCAGAATTTCCCTGCCCAAATGAAGGAGTTGTCGCACGCGGCACAATAATACGTGAAAGCTTTACTCACGTGGCAACGAAAAACCTCTGGGCGTGCTCGTAGACGCTCTTGCCCTTTTCCACCAGCACACAGTTTACTTGCCACTCGACTGTCTTAAGCATCTCATCGAAGCCTTCGTCGGTCTCGCCATCGGGAACATGCTCATGACGAACCGCCATGATTGCCGGCGGCCGTACTGCTCGCCGCGCAGAGCACGTGAAGTGGACGAGGGAAGCCACACGGGTTGCCCTCCTGGATCTTGTCCAAGAAACCGCCACGTCACTTCCCAAGTCCCACAAGGACAGGCCGAACGTATATAAAGCAGACATGGAGGAAGGCACAGGAAGCAGTCGTACGCATGCAGGCGTGAGGCGGGCAGGCAGAAGCGGTGTGCGTGTTATGACGGAATGGAAACAATCACACGCCGAACGTTGTCATATTAATTTACAACTGAAATTTCGGCCATGCTACACGCGGCTGGTGATTGACCGGACATATGTTTTATGGTCACTTTCTTGGGAGACTTATACAAAACGCCATCCGCGGGTGCTCACCTCGCGTTGCAAATCAATGATGGCACTCTAGCGCAACGTCCTCAACACTTTGTGGCTCTATGAAATGCAGACGAGTCAACATACGAACGCGCAGGGACTTGCAGTCGAGCGGGTACACCTGACATCGGCTGCCGGGCTCGTGACATGTTTGAACGCACAAGGAAAAAAAATGTTGCTCCCAGGACTACCATGTTCGCTCACTTTGGACATCTTTGTCCGAAATGGCCACGCTGCCCACATAGCGCATCAACTCGTAAACGGCCTTCTTGGCGTGGCAGTTGGTGGTGGTTGGGGTATAGGGGACGACCTCCCCGTTGTCCTTCGTCCACCTGTTCGACTTCACGAATGCGCCAGTGGCGAGGATGGCGCATCTCATACGTGGGCCGCGCTCTGACCCCTTGCCACTTTTGTGCGTCAACCCCGATGACTACGGGGGAGCCCCCTTTTCGGCTCTTTTCGGCAGCAGACTTGGTCCCGCTCGGCACAACCTACATCAGACCTTTCGCCTCCACCCCCACCGCAAGGCTACCACCACATTACACTCACAACCGCTGCTAAACAATCATGGAGAACGATGGAGGTCAACGTACTCATGAGAAGGCTGGCCCGGTTCAGTTGCCGGGTGTTCATGGCAACACGAGTCCTCCGGCGAGGGCCGCTCCCCTCGCCAGAGTTTCGGTGAACACACAGCACGAAGGCCAAGGACCTCCTCCTCCTACTAGCGCTGCCCCGCGGTTTAGTGATACGCGTCTCAGTCATCAACGGAGTCGATCGTCCGCGACAGACGCATCACCGGAGCACGGTCCACAGGACGCACGCGCAGCAGCTCCTCACGCTCCCACGCCGCTTGAAGCATCCCTAACCCCGTCACCTCCGCCTCCGCTTGTGCAGCACTCCTAAGATCTATGCCGCTCGCAGCATCGCCGTCATCCTCGTCACGCCGACTTGGTGTGTCACTCAAGATTAGCATGTAGAACGGTATGCTGCGGTTCAAAGGGCGCAAATGCACCATATCGGCAGCATGCATTGCACCGGGTCTGGCGTGCAGTGACGACTGTCTAACTGTCTTGCGGTACTGTAGCTGGCTCGCCATGGTAGTGTGTATCACGGCCGAGGTGTGGGTGCATAGCTAGCCTCACGGGCTGGTGCGGCATGTGTCCGGACAACGTCGGGAGTATCTCGGGGAGTATAGGCCAACCAGAAACTGTTCCCAAAAAGATAGATGCAAGCAAGATGGAATTTGATCTTTTCTGCGGTCTTTGAGGGCAATTCGTAAAAGCGAAAGATCAAATTCCTAAAGATCCCGCGGTCTTCGGCGCTTGGGTGGATAAAAAAGATCGAAATCAAATCGAATTCCGATGTTCGCAAACACCCTATTATTGTTCCTCGAGGAATTGTTGGGCATTTTCATTTTTCCCTCCAAGGAAATTCCTTCCTATTTAATGCCTGGAGGATGCTGATTCTTTCCCCTTCTGAGGGTTCGTTCGAATATGTCCCTCGGAGGGAAGAGAAAATGTTGCCCCCGGGGATACGCTTCCTGTAAATCCTCTAGAGTACCTTCATTTCGGGTGATACTCTGGAGGGATGCTAAAATCTTCCCTCTGAGAATATCGTCCTTTCAAATCCTCGGAGGACATCAGTTGCCTACCCTCCGAGGAATACGTCACAAACGTACCCCCCAGAGCAACGGTTTCTAGTCGATGCCCTAGAGGATGCTGTATCGGTGCCCTCGGGAGGATTATTGTTTTTACATCCTCCGGGGGGGGCGATTTTCTCCCCTCCGAGTAATGTTTGGGTTTTTCCTCGGAGTATATTGTGCGCATATCCCCTGGAGGATTAAATATCCTCCAGATGATTTCAAATCCTCTCGAGGATTATTTTTCCTCAGAGGAATATGGGTGGGTAGCCATTTGTCTACCTGTGCATACATAAAAAGCCGATCGTAAAGGCCGTCATGCCAAGCCAAATTGACTCGATGCCCAATAGCTAGGAATGTTTGCCTCTAAGTCAACAAAACTTTGGTTGAAACACTACAGCTGAACTCTAGGCACGAACCTTAGATGGAGAAAAACTGTTTGTATTGTTGGACGACCAATACCCAGAAACGGGTATACCCGGGTGGGTTATCATGATAGATAGCTTTCGAACGCATGTAGGATACCATGAGGATTGCCATTGGTTTTATTTCAAATTGAAGAGGAGATATTTTTACGATGTAAGTGACAGTAGAAATAAGTCCTACATATGTTGTTGTACTTCGTATTGGTTGAATATTCATGTAGAGTATGAGACATCAAGTGAAAGTTTTCTGAGGTACATCTGCAACTGTCTGAAGGCAAAAAAAATAAAATGGGTACACAACGTAGAACGGGTATACCCGGGTGGGTTATCACCACTCATTGGAGGGTACACACTTAGAACTCAACATATATGCACCCCCAGGCAGCCAGCTGATTGGCCGAAACACCATCGTACCCACTTTTGGAGAAACCTCCATCGGGTGCAACCGGCGCTGGCATCTCGACCCTCTAGTGTAACCGATACTGAATGATATTGTACCCGGAAGGGGCCGATTTCGTACCCAGCAATGGTCACATGATTCCGGCTCCCGACGAATGTAGCATAAAACTCACAGAAAAAAGCGTGTACCGCACATACATACCCTCAACCAAACCAACAACAACGCTCGTTGATAGCGCCTCCATGAGATACCGCCCCCTCTCGACAGAGGGTCGGACTAGCTTGACGCGCGAGTTCGTTCGGTGTGGTGCTGATCAGCAAATGCACACAGAGAAAGGCACAGGGAGACAAAACGGGCACGACCTGCCTCATGCACCATATGCTTCCGAGGACTGGACACAGCGTTTTTTTTGTTTCCCCGCGATCTACGGCGGAGGCTGTCGGAGATTGGTACAGTACTGGGCCCGGCTATAGTGCCGGTATGTTGTTGTTGTTGTTGTCTTCACATTAAAAACCATCCCGGTCTCTCTATCCAGTACCTCGTTCTGTCTCAATCTCTCCGTACTAATCCAGCACTTGACTCGGTCAATTTCCGTGGTCACAGGCTAAAGTACCTAGAAAAGGTTACCAAAATAAAATGGACCCCAAGGGTTAGCAGAGCGATAAAATACAAGAAAACAAAAGAATCAGAAACAAATAAATAAATAAATAGTGGAACGTGCGCACCACCAGCCTGGGGGGGTGCCTTTCGGAAGGACCCCAAGGGTCAGCAGTTGTTGTTGTTGTTTTTGTTGACTTCACATTAAACCGTATGCCAGTTGCTAAATGCCAAAATCTAGCAAAGACTCTCGGCCCGTGGTCACGAAAGTGCTAGAGCCATCTGAGGATCTAAAGAACACGCACACGTAGCAAGAAAAAGGTATCCAAGAGCCCGAAGAGGTACTACTACACCTATATATAATCCCTGCAGCACCGTACGCGTGCCCAAAACTGAACTACACGTCCGTCTCACCGTTCGACTACAGCAACATCACCCCCTACCTGTCCCACTCTGTACCAAAACGAATGATTGCCGACTACA
>CACKRE030005045.1:29978-69704 GCA_902602495.3 Ectocarpus sp. CCAP 1310/34 | reverse complement strand
TGACGTTTTGCTCGGGCTGAGTACAGCGGCGCCGGATGGAGCAATGGCACCGGAGCATGTGGGCGACATCGACCCGTGGCGCACGGACAAACATTTATATCTGATCTGTGTTGTCAATTTTTCTCGTTTTTTTCCTGATTTTCGGTGTTGGTTCTATGTGATGACGTCGTCACTGGTTTTGTAGAGAGACCCGTCAGAGATGGCGTGGCTAACCCGGGTGCCTTGGTTATGTGCCTGATCGTGGAAGACCCCTTCAATGTGGAACGATTCTTAGCTATTGTCGATATTTTCACTGCGTGCCTAACACAGACGATCGGGAGAGATTCGGGTGATTGTCCATTGCAATCATGGCTTTGGTTGGTTGTTCTTTTTCACTGTACGTCCGCAGACACATTCTGACAGCACTTCAGACAGCAGCTTTGTGCCCCGCCAGCTTCTTGTTCCATGCCTACCATGGTGTTTTTGTACAGACAGCACTTCAGACAGCAAGTATGCTGTAGTCGGCAATCATTCGTTTTGGTACAGAGTGGGACAGGTAGGGGGTGATGTTGCTGTAGTCGAACGGTGAGACGGACGTGTAGTTCAGTTTTGGGCACGCGTACGGTGCTGCAGGGATTATATATAGGTGTAGGTGTACCTCTTCGGGCTCTTGGATACCTTTTTCTCGTTATATGTGTGCGTGTTCTTTAGATCCTCAGATGGCTCTAGCACTTTCGTGACCACGGGCTGAGAGTCTTTTGCTAGATTTTGGCATTTGGCAACTGACATACGGTCTAATGTGAAGACAACAACAACAAACATGCTAACCTACACTGCGCGGCGCGGGCAGGCGGACGAAGAGTACCCTGTTACACTAAGCTCACACGTTCGGGTATTGTTCCCAATTGTGCACTAGTGTGAAGTACACTTGGACAAAAATGCGGCAGGTACAAACAAGAAGCGCTGCCGTGTTGTAGTAATTTACTGGTTTAGAATTGAAACGAGGGTGTGTGCGAGAGAACAAGGAACGAATGAACGATGAAAGCGGAGAATGAAGAAAAACGAGAGACAAGAAAAAGGAAAGAAAAAAGCCGAAAAAAGACACCAGACCAAAGGAGAAAGAAAGACGAAAAAAAAAGGCCTGCAAAAACAATGGCGGGGGAAATAACCCAACGTCACAGCATTGCATGTAGCGCACATCCGGAAAATCTCCTTCGCGTGCAGTTTTCTGACTGCCGCAGCCTGCAGCAGTTGAATTCTCCACCTTATGCCGGCCAGCCTTCACGGTCCCAATAAACCGAAGCGAGCACTCGATGCGGTCTGCAATCTGTGCGTGAGACACTTCTGATCCAGCATCTTCAGCATCTCGAGCTTCTTGTTGTTGTCCAGCCGCGCACGAGAACCCGTTTCCTTCTTGCTTCCCCCGCTCGTCTGCTTCTGGCGTTTAGATGGTCCCGCCCCAGCACCCTTAGCTGGTGTCGCTTTGCGCTTGCTAGTCCTGGCGACAGATGTGCTGCAGATGCGGTGCTGCTCGTTGTCCTCAAACACGCTGTCGCAATTGCCGTGGAGCCGCCCGCCACATCCTCCCTTGCAGGGGTGGCCATGAGGGGGTTGCGGCGTCCTGTCTTGTTGAAGGCACAGTTCGTGTGTGTGTGTGTCAGCTGGCGTGTGTGTGTGAACCGGCACTATTGCGGTGCGCCGTGGTGCCCAATCGGCACTATAAAGGGTCCGCCCTCAATAGTGCCGAACTGGCACTATTGAGGGCGCTTTCTGTGTCCAGAGTTTTCACCGGCACTATACCGGGCATCGGCACTATTCAATCGGCACTATAGCGGGCCCAGTACTGTGTCGTGTTGATTTCCAAGTGTGCGCTGAAATGGTGATAATTCACTCGGGTACCCGTTTCTGGTTACTTCTCTTGTTGGCAAGGTACATGCTGCAGTACAGCACTCACACAAGAACTAAAAGTCATTATTATTATATATTATTTGCCATCCGACAAGTATAGGTGTAGACTATGAAACGAAACTCTCACTCAACTAGTATAATATCAACTAATTTCCGAAGATAAATATGTTCCAATATCAACCAGTATTCGATCTCTCTCATGCTCCAATACAATCTTGTCACCCATGTGTCTTGTCGCATGTACATATGTGAAAACACCAAATTCAACTGAACTCCTCTCTCCACTACAATACTTGAAGTAGACATACGGTGAATACTTAATCTTCGATCCAAGCGAACTTACTCATTGTTGTAAAACCGAACGAAAAAAATCGAAAACAATATTCTTTCTAACTACTACTACTGTTCATCGACACTGCATCCCCAGATCATTGGTGTCGATGCGTGTGGTGTTGATCTTATTCTTCCTGCCGCCTCTTGACGTCCGCGTAGTGCCAGCTTGTATCGCTGAACTCTCCGCGAAATGGCCACCTGTGTAGCCACTGAAATGACTTGAAGAAGTCGTTCCTTGTAGACTCCTTACTGCGCCATCGATCTACCGTCTCTTCCTCCTGCGGCATGTGTCGCTAGTTCGTCGACGAACTCGTAACCCTGCTCTCCAAGGCGTCCAAAGCTTTCCACCGCTAAGGTGGTAAGTTTAAAGCTGCGCTCATCAAAGGACACGTGTCCCGGACGAGCGTAGTGCTGGCGCTTTCGCGCCTCGGAGGCTTGGGCTGCGGTTCCATCGCTGGTTGCGCTGCCGTTCCGCAAGTGTACCTGTGCTTGCGGGTCTGCGTGGGTAACATCGAGGAGTATGCCTTTGTTGCGGTTAAAAGTCATTCGAGATAATGACCAAAGCAATTCGATTGGGGTGTGTCGAAGTCTCAACAGCAGCAGTGAGTGGGAGAAAACCCGGCTGAAGGTTTGTAGAGATAATTGAACTCACAATCCTCCCCACCAGGGCAGAAAGGTTTTGGGGGCTCAATTTCCAGATATCCTTCTCCGGGTATCATCCTGCACTGTCATGCATATATGTGCGCTGTGAAGCCAACAAGATTGCGCTGCCGACATAATTTGGTCCAGGGGTAGCTCCACTGACCGAAAAAGAGGTTAAGGGTTCCATTCACATCTATCAGCACTATTTCAGGATCGACGTCTTAACTCCGTGTTAGAAACTGGGAACTGCGTAAAGCGTTGACGTTCGTGTTCTTTGACAGGGACCACTACTTGTCTTGTTCACAGTAGCAGCGCATGCCACTGGGGGCAGTTCGTTCCTGCAGAAGATGGTGTTGAAATCTAAGTCCGCCATAACCACTCGCCGCGTGTTAGAACAGGTGAGAGTATTTTCCCTTGCTGTAGGGGATAGCTTCTCAAGCTGATCAATTCTAAGGATGGAATCTCGAGCTCCTGCCCTCTGCTGAAACCTCCGCTGCTCGGCTTCTGACCATAGTGGGGGTTGCCTCGCCTCGAGGCACCCTATACCAACAGCAGGAAACAGGGTTTGTTTCCGAAATCACCAAACAATTCCGTAAAACTCGCGGGCCAAAGGGAAACTGATGTCTGTTACTCCGATATCATCAGAGGTTGCTACAATACCGACGGAGCATCATATGTATGCTTGATCTTTTTTGTTGACATCGGTTCTGCTTACTCCCATAAGCCCGGAACCCTCGGTTATCTTCCCAGATTCCGACAACGCCCCACCCAAGTGTTGCCTGTTCATTTGGCACATTCGTTGGGCTTGTAGACGCCGTATTTTGTCTATAGCGTACATCCGTAGGGCCACCATGAGCACCGCGGGTGATCTGAATTATTTCAGTCTCTGGCAAGGATGTTGAATGTACACCATATCCCCCCAACCGGTTCGACTCACAAGGCGAGTAGTGAACGTAAGGTTTGTGTCCCTTCTATTTTTTCTCACCACACCTTTGCACCGTAACCCAACCGACCCGCACGCCGCAAAACAACCTCCACTGACAAAAGGAAGGGGAGCCACTCCCACGCACCAGGGTCGGAGCCCTGCGGAGTTTCTAGCCTGCAATCTCACACTTACCCATACACAAACGGCTAGAGGCCCCGCAGAATATATCTAGATGAAGTACGATACAGGGATATATTGGGTGTGCCGAAGTAATACCTGCTGGTTCGAGGGCTCCCAGACGTAAAAGTAAAATCGAGAGGTGTGCTAGCTGAATACTGGCAGGGAAGTCCCAATCGCAGCTGTTTGGGTCGTACGGCCTGTCCAACATGTCGCTCGGATATCGTAGGACCATTCTATCAGGATTCATGTTCTCTACTCTCCGCAGCATCGTCTTGCCCGTGATTAATGTGTTGTCGTGGGCACGCGTGAGACCCAATCCGAACGATCTCACCCGAACTTGCCTGACTGAGCAGGCAGACGAGTACAAGCAAATCTTGACCTGACATCTGTAATGTTTTTCTCCTTGAGCAGGTGGAGCAAGAACTCCGCTACATTCGAACGGTCCGACAAACCGATCACTAGAGTACCCAATGGGATGGGATTGGACCCCAAGCGCTCGGATGCGGTGGTATTGGGTGCTTGCTTGTTTGGTGGCACTTCTGAGGACATCCGTGGGTGCCGGCGGCCGGGCTGATAACCGTGACGAGGATAAAGTTACCATCCACACAAGGGAGTGGGCCAACGCCACCGGTAGGGGAACCCTTCCAGCAATATCAAGGCATGCGTCTTGCGCCGATATTGTTGCTTGGTTGCCTCCCCAATCACAACCGGCGGTGGTGTTCCAGGTTGTGTCCGCAGCTTATGTCAGCGTGCAAACGAATTTTATTTCGAACATGGAGCTGCATTCGACGTTCTCCCGAGAAAACATGTACCTCATTTGTCTAGACGAGGAATCTGTAGAGATTTTCGGGGCTCTGGGGATACGTTGCGTTCGCTTTGGCTGCATGGGTTGCCCAGTGTCACGCCACCACATATGGGCGTTGAGGATTGAAGTCAGCGTATGTCTTTTGAAAGCTGGCATAGACGTTTTGATGTCGGACGCCGACGCAGTTTGGCTCCTCGACCCGATGGATGACTTCGACTCTGATGATTATAGAGATAGCAGCATTGTCGCTTCGAGGGGTGCAATGCCGGTTCCCTTGTTCCGCACGTGGGGGGCGACTATATGTATGGGCTTTGTCTTGTTCCGCGCTGGGAGCAACGCAATTTATGAATTCATGGAGGTCGTGGGAGAGTTCACGGAAGAATTGGAGAATGATCAACAGGCGGTGAATCTAGCGTTGCAAAAGCTCGACGTCGTCTGGGACCCAACGAGTGATATGAGTTTCTCCGACAGCACGCGGCCAGGTGTGGGGGTGGTAACTAGCATTACTAGTGGGGAATCGTTGATAGTGTCTCTTCTACCGCACAACAAGTACACACGAAGCTGCCGGCGAACACCAATTTGCATCGAGACTGTTGTGGCCCACTGCATCAGCACTGACAAAGGAAAAGGGATGGCGACATGGATGAAGGAGGCACACCTGTGGAACGTTCCAGACGACAACGACAGCAACTGATGGGGCTCCGAGGTTATGACGCGAAAGCCATCAACCATTTGGGTAGCGTTGAGACAAGAAACCTCGCTTTCAGAGTTGTATCGCAAGTCGACCAGCGCTTTGCAAGAGTTTGGAGACAACTGTTGGATTGTCAGAGAGCAATAAACTTCGTTGTTTGCTGTTGTAGCGAATCTCACGGATTGAGTTCAGTGGACACGACTGAGTTGGTGTAGAAATACCGACGTCGGTAGCACGGGTGTTGGTGACGCCGAAAGCCGGACGAAAGGCACGGGAGGAGAAAATATATTATCTGCCGAGGACGGAGTACCGACTATACATAGCTCCACGGAGTCGAACGTTCCTACTTGCGGGAGAAGGCGTATGAGAGGGCTGGCTGCTGCGGCATATGCTTGGCACAAATCACCGCCTGCACAACTCCGGCGCTACATCATTAGTTCCACATCTCCCATTTCGAGTCGTAACGTATATTGTGTGGGCACCCAACAGCGTTGCGCTGGAAGGAGTATATCTGCCGGGGTGATTCCCTTTCACACCTCGTGGCAGCAGGTATTGTTGAGTGTTTTTCACTGTAGTAGTGACAATTCGCCGATTGGATTGCTGCACTACAATAGGGCGATCAGACCCAAACGGATTGTGTCACAACGAATTGATTGATTGGCATGCAGGAAAAAAATACTTCACAGACAGGTCGACACTCGGCACGGTTTGATTCCACCAGTCGCGGCTAGTATCCCTTCTGCCTCGCCGCTTCTCAGCTGCTCGTTGCATTTAACTGCTGCTGTAGCCGGACTCCAAGTCGTAGGCATGACAAGTGAACAATTCATTCAGGGCCCCTGTTTTTGAGACGATATGTTATGAAGTTGTCGCGAAATTGGCGACACAAACGATTGAGGCCTCCTGCTCAAGCAATATATGAAATGTATTGCTACACCGGCTACAAAACTAACGACCTCTGCCTTGCAGTAGCTATGATGGATGCAGATATACTTGCACAGCCTCATTTTCGCTGAGGCTGGGGTATTCGGCTGCTAGGGTAATGCCACGAATGGCTATGTATTTTACGTAGGCTTTGGGGTGATGCTTAGTATATCCGAGCCGACAAATGGTGCACGCAAATCACTTCGTACGTACAATCCGCAGGGAAAGTCAGTAGGTGGACTCATTCACGAATTTGCGAGGCTCAATTGTGTACATTCACTGCCAAGGAAGTTTAGTCTACGTCTCTGATTTCTTTTCATCGCGCATTTTCACGATAGACAGATCAGATGCCGCATCGCGTCCGCCTCTCCTTATTGTTGGTCGGGGGGTGGGCGTAGAACCGCAAATGCGCCGCCGGAGGCGACGAACTTTCCGTGTGCGTGATTCAGTGAGTGAAAAAGTGAGTGAGTGGGAAACAAGATGTGTGAACGTAATTGCAAGTACATCTGCAAATCGTACTATACGACCCTCTCTGCTGACGATCGAAAAATTGTCGAAGCGGTGTTTGTTTGTATGCATGGCGAAGTAGTAACTAGTAGAGATTTGAAGGAACGTTCCTGTTTGTGAATAGGAGCTTCGTTAGTGCGTTGCTTCAGCAGGCAAAGAGTTGTGGGTTGGCGTCAACCCTACAACCCAGATTTCCCTGTTCGAAGCAACTTGAAATTGGAGTATGGTTTGGGGCGGCGGTGATATTGTCTTCCAGCAGATTATCTACGTACAATCTCCCACACTGCAGTGTTGCAGTGTTGCTACACCCCATGGGACACCCATGAATCACCCGCGGGTCACCCATGAGCACATCATGGGACAGCCATGGATCACCCATGACGGGCCCATGAAGTACCCACCATGGATGGCCACTTCAACTCATGTATATGTGCAGAATTTGGCCACAGACATACCAACCTACAATAAAAGCTTACAGTAGTTAGCCGGACCTGCACATCAACAACCAAGAACTTAGCTACCAGCGCCTTCCTAGCACGCTTCGTGTTGGGCTTGGAGTCAGGATTAGGGTTGGCGCAAGGATTATTAGCCGTAGTAATGCTTGTTCCAAAGTAGATAACCTGTGTTGTTTTTTGTAAGAGTACAATACACAGGTTCCGGTTATGGGCTCCCCATGAGTTGCCATGGGGCCACCCATGGGCTGCCCAGGGGCTACCTGTGGGCATGCTCATGGGCAACGGTCAACGATGTGTCAACAATGTGCCCATGGGGTGGCCCAGTGGTGCCCATGGGCAACCCATCGGTGACCCATGAGCCCACGGGTGTCTCACGGGCATCTTATCTACATAAAAAAAGAGTAGAAGAGTGGGAGACCCAAAGCCCGCGATAGACACAGCCATGCCACAGCAGCATGCATAGATGTACATGTGGAGCAGTGGAGCTGTCGAACAGGAGCCGCCTCGATGGCATGTATGACATTATCGCGAGACAAACTCTCAGGAGTTTTTCAAGCAGTTGTATCATCCGCCCGCACTCTGGTAAGCCACCAGTCAACGCTGGGTGACGGCTCCGACGCCCAACAGCAGGAGATCCATACCGCCCTGTCCGCATCTATCACAAAAGCGTCTTGAGGTCTTGACGTCTTGACTCGTCCCATCACTTCTCTTTGTTTCTAATTTTTTTCTTCGCTTTTTTTTGTTCTTCCGACTCCCACATGTACAAGATGTGCACGTTGCCCTGGGAACGGATTCATCAGTTCACCCGATCAACCAGATCAATCAACAATTGCTCTGTCCCTCAGCGGAAGATATCTGAGCGAACACTCCAAGGCCACGCACGGGGCACACTGCTGTATTGTCGTACGGTCTGCACGGGTCCATGGCGAGTTTCTTCATATCGTGCTTGGTATTGGCCACTGCGGTGTTTTGCGGACGCTCGGCAGCGGAGGAGGTGGCCCATGGACCTGCGGTGTCCAGACGGCTTCCGGCGATTACACCCAAGGCAACATGCGCCGACTGGATGAAGTGGATACCTCCTCGCTCGGACCCCGCGATCGTGATGCAAGTGCGTATTTGCCTGGAGTTGGCTAGTTAGCACCGGCCGCCAACAGGCAAACCGTACCAATACATCGGCCGCCTTGACTTGATGTAACTCCACCACAAAAAAGCTCAGTTATGCACGGGTGGGTAGGTGATGTTCTCACATCTGTGTCAGGTTTCGGCAAGCAGACATTCTCACCCTCAAAGATGGGTGCTGCCCAATATGCTGACGTACCAGGCGAAACACTACACACATACCCAACGAACGCTATGTGTAGCGGAATGCCTGTCTATTACTGCCTCATCTCATCCAAGCCTTCAGTCTATATGAACAATACAACCGCAAGGGCTGACACCTATGTGCGCAGCCAGCAAGTTGTTCGTGATCGTGATTTCCACAGTTTTTTTTGGTGCTGCCTGCGAGCAATCTTGTTGGTACATTCGGTTCTCAATTTCAAATTGTTCGGGACTCGAGAAAAAGGCCCGTTATTTGTGTGTGAGCTGTGAGCTCACGAAGATTCGACTCGTTGGACCGTTACGTTGCCAGCAAAAAAGTGAGCCACCGAGACAACACCGTGGAAAACAAGAAACATCCCGTCTCCTGTGGTTGGATTTGGACACGGCGGTGCTTTCCCTTTCTTCTGGTATTCCCTTTCTCGTGGCACATGTACCCATCGGCTGACTTACTTATACAATATTTCAGCTCCAGTTCGACTTGTATGCCGCTGCTGTGGGTTTGATTTTATGCTTGCTGGTTGACTGAAAGTCTAGAAGCCGCCTATTCGCAATCGGCTATCCACGAATGCCGAGCGCAGTGGTTGTACCCAACCTTCCTCGATAAGTTTCGGCGAGTGGTATGAGTGGTGGTGATTGCCACAGGGGGAAACAGGGTCTCGGATCATGTATTCACACAATCGTCCCTATGCTTCCATAATGCTTCAATTACCGTATCTGTCTTCGCCATTTAAGGCTTGTATCATAATATAGTCCATATTCCCTTCGAATACTTGGCTTTAGTGCACAGAAACGAATTGTTGGGATGCCCAGACACGTGTGATCGTGTCATGTGCTTGGTCTATGCTTTGACTATTGTACGTGTCTACAACGTGGCCTCTAGACTACAGCTTTGGGGTCATGTATATCTTCATGTATATGATGTGACCGTCGGACATCATGTGTCTTGCTGCAATTTTCTTTACCGGCCCTCGCGCTTTCCCTTTTACGCGCCTGCCACCAAACTGCTGACTCTCGCTTGCACCGTTTCAGGTTGTGAGCAGGCACTACTTGGAATTGGAGCGAAATTTTATTCGGCTGATGGAGCTCAACTCGGCCTTGACCCGCGACCACCTATATCTCATGTGTATGGACAACGTGTCGGTGCACTTCTTCGAATCTTCCATGAATATCCGCTGCATCCCTCTTACCGCGTTCGACTTCCCGTCCCATGCGGAGATCTGGGTTTTGAGGGCCCGTGTGGTGTCTTGTCTGGTGAGCAGGGTGTGTCGTTGGTCTGGGTGCAGTTGTCCCGCGGATGCACAAGTTTTCAACATCCATCAAGATCTGACCCAGCAGGCGCGCGTCTAGTCCTATTTTCCATTTGTGCAGGCACATTTATTGGAACTACGGATACCACTGCTGTGGGTCTGCCATGCTTTCCTGCCCGCCTGAATGCGGGAGATTTGGATTATCACTTGCTCAATCTCCTGCCCAAGGTTGTGTGCTAGATTTTTACCGTTTCATATTTCTTGCGAGAGCAGGTACATGCAGGAGTGAGTGTAGTCGATGGAATTTCGTGTTACACAGACACTTTGTACTTGATACCAATGGAAATAATAAGGAAAATCGTCCCGCCATTCCCTCCATAGACAGGCTGGAGGTGGTGCATCGCGCACAACACCATTTGATTTGTACCTCTGGCCACCCGTGACGCGGACTTGGCCGAGAAGAGTGCATTACTTCTGCGCATCCTGATTGCAGCATACACCTTCTTCTGCCCACCCTGCAGGTGGAAGCGGGCCAAGATGTGATAATGTCCGATGCAGATGCTCTCTGGCTGGACGACCCGTTCAAGGATTTCAACCTTCCTCGCGTGATCGACAGCAGCGTCGTCGCGTCCAGGGGGAAATTCCCCAAGCCGCTTGGTCTAGAATGGGGGGCGACGATGTGCATGGGTTTTGTTCTTTTTCGAGCGACAGGGAGAAGGGTTGTGGGAGAATTCCTCGAAGTCATGGATGCCCTGGTTCACAAGAACAAGGATGACCAGATCTCGGTGAGTGCGTGAAAATGTGCAAGGTGTGAACATGAATGAAGCATATGTCTGTTTCTGTGGAACGTCATCCCCTAACTGCAATTGTCATCACACCCAGCTGTGCCGTGATGGTCATGTGACGAATGAATCCTCCTTTGCCGACTGCACTGAAACTCAGGTTAATCTGGCGGCAGAGAACCTGGGGATAGTGTGGGACCAGGAGAGCGACATGCGATACGTAGAGAGTGACTCTTTCGGCTTCGGGACCATTGACACTCTTGTCGACGAAAACAATCAGCCATTCTCGGTGACGTTACTGCCGCACAACGCGTACACCCGCGTCTGCGACGAGACACCAATTTCCAACAAAACTGTCGTGGCGCATTGTTGGGCACCTAAGACAGCCGACAGCAAGACTGGTTGGATGGTGCAATCTAAGCTCTGGTTCAGTGACAACGAAACACGCTGAGATGAGGGCAGCGGAGAGTCGCGCCAAAGGCAAAGATCTGGTGTCTGACACCAGCATCCGCTGTGTAATCCATGGTGAAAGAGATTGGTCCAGTCGTCGAGGATCGAGAGCCCATGACGTTTGCTACGGACTAGGCGATTGGCTGCATCTATCTGCAGTCCGTGCTGCTACGCGTAGCTTCACGTAGATCATGAATGATGGGAACGTACCACCTTCCGATATTCGAGGCCCATGGGAGTTCGGTGGTCTAATACGGTAGATGGTTCGGCACAGCCGGAATTCTGTCTGCTAGGCGTATGTACGGCATACACACGCCACCGTAACGACTGCCTTGTCGTCAGAATACAGAAAGTGTCAAAATGATGACATGTAAATGGGTAGGAAAGCGGCTTGCTGCGCAACGTCATTCTGGTAGGCAAAGGAACGTATCATTTTTTTTGTGTTCGCCTGTGAAGTTCGGTGTCGGACGATTGAACCTGATTTTTTGTGGAATGGTAACGAAAGTATCACTTTGTGGGGAACCTCTTGTGTGGCATGCCTCCCGGCCATCCAAGAACGCGTGGTGGGTGTGAGAATGTTTGGACGTCCTTGGACGGTGCAGTCCCTTTCGTGCAGTATTGGGGAGTGGTATCGTATCATCGGACATTTCCCAATTCATCACCGCTGTTCTCGTGTCGCAGCGGGGGCATGAGCGCGTGGGGTACCGTAGAGTTCGCAGAGCAATAGGCGACATGCTGGCCAAGCACTGTGCTCAGTTCACGAAACAACGTGCAAAATTTCTCCCGCACGAGGTACCCCTTTTGTCGGGGTGGGGGGGGGGGTTCCCACATTCAACCAATACAACGGCGAAGATCGAGAAGGAGAGCTTGATTTTGCGTTTTCGCCCTTTGTTGCTTGCCTTTCGTGAAGTGTATGGTTTTCCCGGCGGCCATGTCTTTTTTCGGACCCAAACTTCTTTGGGTTTCGGACGAACAATGTCGTAAAGCTACAGTGGCAGTACTTTTCCGATTTGGCAATATTTGCAGTTATGATGTACGAAAGAAGCCTATCTGTGAGACGAAGTGGGTTTTCCTACGTATGGTGATATCACGGGTAACATATTTTTCTAATTCGAGTGCGGCGAATATCTTCTTGTCCGTCCTGTTAAGAGACGTTGTCGGTCGTACTTGGTTTTGTGCTTTTGGTGAAAAGTGAAATGTGCTTGAGTTGGAAATTCTCATCGCAAACGGTGCAATCTCCCCAACGTCCGTCGAGGCCCGATTCACTCTTGTTGCATTAAGGGACGGAGATAATCTGATTTGGGTGGGAGACAAAACCGGGTTCAAACTTCCACGAAATAAACATATGGTGTGTATGACCACTAACATACGGTCGAACTGCTAACGACCATTTGCCGGCCGTTTCATACTCACCCGTGCAATAACGCATTGACGATTGCACAGAATTGTCAAGATGGCAAATTACAGTGCAGTATTCTTTGTATGGTACAGTAGTGTTTTGGCCAGCTACATGCCGAAGCTTTACATAAGAGGGACACGTTAATTTCCCAGAGCGTTCATCAGCATGGGAAAATGCGAATCCACGTGCCCCGAAACCTTATGCTCAGAGCAACGTGGAGGGCTCGCGACGATGGTGGTGTAAAAATATACTCAGGGGAGGCAGCAAAGCAGCACTGGCACCACTCGCTCCCGTATTGCAGCGAAATGTTGTCTACAGCCATCTGCAGCGTTCACTGCTCTACATCTGTTCCTCAAGAGACTCGTCTGGCATGCTTGCACACAAGTGAAAGATGTATTGCTATCTGGACAATCCTGTTGACTGGACGGCACTGAAGCGCACCACCAGGATTTTCGTTTTCTGCCTTGCTGCTGTATATGCGTTTGGGCCATGGATTTTCTGCAGTGCACACACAAAATATATAGACTACTTGGTTTCCTCAAGAGTGGTAGTTCGATGTGTTGGTTAGACGGTAGGAAAATTCCTTGAAACCAACCTCGAAATAGTCGCCAAACGTCTGGCCCAGTATTATGTAGCGTGGTTGGAAAAAATCGATGCATCCAAGTTGTCGAAGATTGTGACCCATAGAAATGTTGGGAAGCAAGTCAGGGAGTGAAATACGCCGAGAACCAAGAGGCAAGAGGCACCGAGGCGCAACTGCTTAAGCTACTTATTGTGGATCGTTGGGTAAAGGCCTAGCTGACACCAACGGGTACACCACACACGAACCGGCCTTGGTAAACGTGAATACAACAGTCTTCTTCGTTTGCTACCGTTTCTGTCACATATCCGGACAGCAGCATAGCCTCCCCCCATGACGCCGCCTGACGAGGTTCCTCAGACCATGGCCAATGAAAGCATATGTTTCTGTTTTTAGCCGCACTAAGACTGACGTATTCTCAACGGTCAGTCGGTTCGCGATGTGCAAGCATAGGAATCAAGGCACACGAGAGACCCATGAACATACATCTGAGCTGGTCCTACACTAGCTCCTGCTGATGATAACCAGCAAACAGGCGAACGAACCGATTCGTCTGAGCAATAACCGCAAGTATTAGGTTCGAACCAACTAATCGCCCGAAGATTCTGATCCAATAGACTAGACTACCTAGATCGGTTGGCAACATCAATGGGACTACTAACGTATTTGCACAGGGTGCGAACGGTTTGTGAGATTGACAGCAACATTATGGAAGCAACATATGCGCGATGCCGTCCTCAGAGAATAAACAGCGTGGGTGCTGCCTATACCTTCAAGATGCCTTGCTGCAACGCTTGGTGCTTGGAGAGACTTCGCACCAGTTGCAACAACAGGGGCAGGGGGAAAGCGGAGGCAGCGCCACAACCGTGTGGCAATCCGTGTGAAAAACATCACCCTTCAAACTCACTCGATACTTGACCAATCAGGTTTACAATACTCGGTTTCAACAGGCATTGCGTAAGGAGAGTTGCGGAAGTAGAGCATCTGTGCCGTCCCTTGTCCCAAAGTCATTTTGCTTACAGGTGTCGTACTGAATCCGATCCGGTCTGATACAATTCCGTGTCCCCATACACAGTTCTGTACCACTTCGATATTTTTCGTGTTTCGGCACAACTGGCTTTTCGGCAACATGCTTTCTCATGGTTCCTTCTCAGGTGCACAGAGGAGGTTTGTCGGTGCAATCGTGCTGGTATTGGCCATGCCCTCTTGCGTCACCCCCAGGAGGCAAGCCACCAAACTCCCAAAGGGGAGCCCTTTATGATCCTTACGGTTTATCAAACGGCTCGTACAATCTACACTCCTGCGGAGTGATCGGCGCAAATCTTTCCAGTGTTTCTTTCGCCCATGTCTCGTCGTTGCACCTGGGAACCACGAGGGAAATAGGGGGCAGCGAGGCAGGGCGTGTCTCGAATCATGAGAATCGAATCATACACGGGTCAGATGTCCAAGCCTAGTTCACTCCCACCAAATCCTTTGTACACAAAAACCCCAACGTTACCGCCAAGTTGTGGGAAAACTTTGCCGTGGACGACCTGAACAACAGCTTCTCGGAGCAACGGTGCTATGTAATAGGACGAAGTCTCCAGAAAGCGACCAAGACAATCACGATTTCGCCCCGACCCTACCAAAGCTACACCCCCCGAGTAGATATCCAGACCTACCTGTGATCCAGCGGCTCGTAGGTGGCCAGCTGTGCAGACACTAAGGGGTGGTGCAACAACCCCGTTTCCCTCAGTCGTTCGCAGAACTTGGCCGAAATAAACTCGTGAAGAGCTTCGTCGACCGCGTTGGCGCTGCTGGCCGCCTCCCTCAGCTCGGGTGTGATGTGCTTTATCCCTTCCTCGTGCTTCGCGCCGGTGTTTTGGCGCGAGCGACCCGAGGCAGCCGGAACTTCGAGCGGCGCGGGTGCATCTGCATCTCCGATCGACGGCACTAAAAAATGCCACCGAGGAGGGAGAGAGGGGGGAGGGAAGGAGGGAGAGAGCAGCCAAAAGAAAAAGGGACAGCAATTGTGGGATTCGTATGTGAGAATATGGCAAAAACACGAAGAAAGCTGCTCTGAAGAATATGCCCCTTGGTGAATATGTTCTCATTATATATGGCCACGCGGGGCGCACTCACAGGAACCTCTGACGTTCAGCTGCAGCATATACTGCTGTCCTTTGCGGAACACCGTGGGAGGGCGAAAGAACATACTTCACGTGGAAAGGACACCTCGTGGCGTTCTCGACGGTGAAGAGGACCGAAGAAAAAAATGAAACACAAAATCTCACCAAGGAGGCGGTGGTCTCTACGTTTTCGTCGGGTCTCTCCCCGACAAGCACACATTACACTCAATTTACGGTAGCCATCTCGCTGGAATTCACGACGTCGGGTCCTCAACAACCTTCACGAAAAAATGTCAATAAGCACAGATGTCGCTCGATCATTTCTTTGTGAGTTCAGCGATACAATTCACGACTCGGTCGTTATGCACCGGCACGCCTGTCACTACACGACAAACTCGTGTGGTTGTCAGCAGCAGAACAGTGGAGGCGGGGCTGTATTGAAGCCAATGGAATGTATGAAAAGTACAACAACGACGGCGACCGACGCAGGTACAGCATCCTTCACGATAGCTAAATAAACTCTACTTAACGGCATTAAGAATGCTCTGCACAAACCACACCCACGTTGACGGTGCTGGCGCTTCGGAGCGGGGAAGAAATCTGCAGTCGGGCCCAGCCACGGCAAGGTCTCGAACAATAGAAGGACGGACGAATCCCACGTCTCACTAATGTAAAATCGAGGGAGGGCAAGACGGCGGGCGGGGCCAGGAACATGATGGGTTTGAGGGGTATTGTTCGACGAGCACTCGTTTTCCCCGGACATGTCACCGAGGAGTTCGGTCGCAGGACACCTTGCCCTAGACAGGATGCCGTGTTCCACAAAATGGCTGCTGTTGGCCGAGGTTTACGTGACGAACACCGGTACATATAAGGTATCATTGTACTGCGTGTTTTGTGAAATGCGTCACACAAAACTGACAAGGAAAGTCCTTGACGGGGCGCAAGACACCGACCACTCAATCACGTCACGCTGCAAGGTGCGACAGTTCCATAGGGTGGGCGGTCAAACAACGGTACCAACCCAAACGAGCGGACGATTTGATAGCGCCCCGCCCGGACGATAACTCTTACCCGCCTTTGTTGTATGCAGCACCATAACATCCAAAGACGCACGGCTTGTCACTTACCACATGGTGACGAAGTTCAAGTTGCACGCGCCCCTTATCACGGACTCCAGGTCTTCGACGCACACGCCCTCCCCGCCTTCATCCTGATCCTTGTCCATGCAGAGCCTGATGCCGCCTTTGTAAGCGTCGTGGCCCGACACCATTCTCGCCGCGATGTTCTGGAACTTGCGAGTAGTTATCATTTTCTGAAAACAGGCCTCGTAGTCCTGCGTGTGGTTTGAGCGGAGGTGTGGGAAGGCGACGGTGCTGAACTCAGTGGTTTCTTGGCGTGGCTGGAATCAACTGACGTAACACCAGCGCATAGAGCAAGGACTCAATCCCCCGTAACCTACTCGACGAACAATACCAAGCTTGTCAGGCCCTAGGCCAAGGTCAGGCACGAAGTCCTGAACGATTCATGTTTATCGTGCCAATGAGTAAATGGTTTCTTGTTCGGCCGAATATCAACGAAGCGCTAAAAATAAAAAACAAAAATATCAGCATCAAAATCGAGCTCTGATTGGTCGAAATTCTCACACCTCCTGACGACGCCCTTTCATTTTCTGGAAGTTCCTCTCTCTGGGAACAAGTCCCCGAGGGAATTTTTTTTTATCAAAATCAGAAACCAAAGAGGCAAGGAGTTCAAGACTTCGAAGGCTTGGAGCACCTGCCGCGAGGCCGCTGCAAAGCAGGTGTACGACGTGACTTGCTGTACACTGCTTATAGAGGGGCTATCGGCACCCTACCACCGAGACCATGGCCATTATATGTAGCCAGAAGACTCTGCTCGCCGGCACGCCAAAAACCGGGCCGGCTGTTGGGTACCCGAGGAGAAAATGCCGATCATGACAAACCGTGAACGGACTGACGATCAGAACAGGGCTGCGCGGCTTTTTCGGGCTGTTTCGTGTGGGAGAGGGTAGTTGCAACCTTTTTTCTCCACACTCACGATACCCTAAGGCATCGTACCTTGTACGAGATAGATGGTGGGTAAAGCTACCTCCCGTCGCGTGGCATTGCTAATGCTGTTGCTTCCTCCTTCGAAGAGTTATCGCTGAAAACTGTGAGCAGACGTTCGGCACGAACTTGAGCTAGCCGCTCTCTGACGTGGATATTATAGGGTCAAACAAAAAATCCCTATACCCACGATAATCCCGGTAGCAGACCTTGGGCTTCAAAGATGGAGCAGAGAGGTACCTCCCGCTGCGGGGCGTTGCTTTTGTTTCCTCCTTCGGAAAGTTATCGGTGGATAGCATATTTCGTGGCGGCCCGAAACACCGAACTTGAAGTGACCGCTCGCAACCGCTGGCATTTTTGCTTCAACAAAACCTTTATATTCCGGCGCATTTGGCACCTCACGGCGCCAAACCTTGGCATTGCCCAACAGCCCATGTTGCCAGCTCCTTCCGGATAGCGTTCTTGAGGCAACTCGCTAAGTATTTGGCGAGACATCGGTTAACACGTGAACAGAATAGTGCAAAACCCACCCTAGAAAAATCACCGCTGCGCTGCTTGCTATTTCCCTGGCCTCAGGTCTTTTTGATTTTTCGCCTCATCCGTCTCCTATCCTCGTTAACATGGTCGACCATCTTCTTTCAGTTTTCCACGAAAACCCATTTTGATTTCGATATTGTGCCCTTTTTTATTTTGATTTATGGCTCTTGGTTAATATTCGCCCTAATAGGCCTATAGTAGGCAGTCCTCCTGCTGCCGTGGCCGCAGCGCGTGACAAAGCTCTACGAATGTAATTCAATGGCCAAGCAGGAGTCAACACACAAGTCGGCAACAACACAGGAGAGGACAGCATGAGGTGAGTGCGAGATGATCGTTGACCTCACCTTGAGCGAGCATTGAACAGCCGCCTGCCTTTCGAATTATGTGTACATTATGGGGTACAATCCCCCAAACTCGATCTGAAAAGGGTGGCATCATTTGCTGTGATCGCCAGAGGAGACTTCCAATGCCCGAAACTGTCGTGCACCATTCTCAGAAAAACGCGGACTTCATCCAGAATACCAATTTGCCGCACAATTCGAGTTACATCGATAACAGCGGTCAGAACGCAAGCAATCATCAGCCCTCTCACAAGAACGCCCCTTGGAGCAACTTGTTGGCGGTAAACTTGCAGGGTTGAGGCGTGTGCAAGGGTTTTCTGCCCCCAAGTTATTCGAAGCGTCCATCTCTTTTGATCCATCTATCTGCCTGCCTCGCCAACTCATGTGTGGTGGCCAAAAAACCGCTAAGGAACAAGTCAGGGTCACGACAAAGAGCGAGACAATACAGCAGGTTGGGTTCCAGGTCAATCTCTCACCACATCGTCCTTCCATGCGCACGGAGGAGAGTGCGGATCCGTGTAGAAGAACCCCGAGACCATCCGGTCCACCACACCGCGGATGTTGGCCATCGAAAACACGCTGGGGTCCTCCAGCATCGCGGTCGTCGTCGGGTCCATCCTGTGGCTGGTGCACCCCGTCACCTGCGCAGTTTTGGTTGCAGTGACGAGGAAAGTCAGACGGTGTGTTAGGTTGTTTTGTCGATTTGGCGAGTACCGAAACAATTTCGTGGGGAACGGTGGCTCGCTCTGACATGGATCGGGACACAGGGGGGAACAGGTGTCAAGAGGCGTTTGTCGCGGAGACACCAGGCTGAAACCATGGTGTGCCGAAAGGTCGAGATAACCATCTCGAACGTCTACCAGGCGATCTCCCAGCCAAAGGAAGCCCACACACTCCACAATTTATGCACACATGAAAAACGAAAGGTCGTCTTGCAAGAGTTGGGATAGGGGGCACAGTTTGAAATACAAACGCACTCGACGGTTGCATGAACACCTCACCATTGGGCACATTAGGCCTTCCAGCGGGCAACTCCCGGGAGGGTCTCCGGGGAACCGGCAGCAAGGGCCTCGAGGCACGCATCCGCCGAGCCGCCGTGCGATGACGCTGGCCTCGCTGCTGCCGGCCTTCGGCACCCTGATGAGCTTCGCAGAAAACACGTGGACATTGCAGGAGCGACGACCGCACGAAGTTGTTGTAATCGCACAGGATTGTGAGGAATGGAATGGAGGGGGGCACGAGTAGCACATAATTGCAACAAAACTCCAGCTTGCGTCTCACGTTCAAAAGCGGCGAGCGGAGGGCGTGTGACAGAAGAAAGGCAGGGTCAGTGGTGCTGCTTTGCCTGGGCATCGAAGAGGTCAACCGGTTTCGCCAAAGAGCACGTGGATGATGAAACCTGTTCGACAAAGCTTCATCTAAGGGTCGAACACAGAGCACTCCGCCCCCGATGTCGATACTAACACTCCTATCTCGAGACGGTGCGGTGCTTGGTTCTCAAGCTCTAACCAGACCTCCGCTCAAGGCGGCAAGACTCGTATAATATGCCATGCGTATGAAGCATACTGGCACAACGATTTAGTTTTTGCGGAGTCGTTGCCGTGAGGGGGTAACGAAAGAGGGGGTGCTTGCGCAGCTCTTGTCATGCATCGCACTTCGAGACCTATAGGGTGGTGGCGGCTTCCACAGCATCACCGTCCTCAGCAGCCCCAAACGGCCTCCATCTGGAGTGAAAGCAACTCTGTGCGCTGCGCAAGGCAGTCGGAACCACCGAGCTGTCGCTATACTTCTCCTCCAACGAGAAAGATGCGCCGCGGATTTTCTGCTGCCCGCACCGCGAAACAGTGTATATGCACCGATTCTGGCTGACGGACGGAGTCGACAACTTCCATCCCAACCCGTTATACAACGATACCCTGGGTGCGTTCATTCGCTCTAGATGTGCCAGGACGTTCAACTCTTTTCGCTTGTTCACTGCCGCTGAGACAATCGTACTCCAAATCAAGCCTGGACGGAACAGAACCTGCCCACCTGCAAGCCATCGAAGGCGAAGGCGTTCTCCTCGAAGGTGGCCGGCCTGCCGTTCCGGGCCTCAAAGCGCTCACGGGCGAGCTCGAGAAACGTAGAAGCCGTAGATTCTGTTCTCCGAAAGCAAACGAGCGCGGGAACGAGGACGCGGCAAAGGCAAGCAAGTCAAGACAATTGATATGAACATGCACGAATCCCAGCGATAAGACCTGTGGTTGAAACAGGGGGGCCGCCACAACCGTCGACACACCAAAGTGCATAGTGTTGGGGAAATCATAGTCACGTTTATGGTTTTGAAGCTGTGGTAGCAGAGAATAGGAGCGATTGCTTCAGTGAATTCCCGTTGCACGGGTCGCTCATCTGGTTGAACGCGGTGCACGCCAAGCGGTCCAACAGAGGTAGGTACCCAACGAAGAAGAAACCGCATGCTGTCGAACAACCAAGAAGCTGGCGTTCGATATGTAATACAGAAGAATAACGAACACTCCGCTTTAAATACATCGTTAACATATCCCCTCGACCATAATCGTTCGATACATAGATGAATTTGGTGTGAGTTCGAAAGATAACAAACCAATATTGTATATATATCATCTTAAACTAGATAAGAAGTTGGCGTGATTAAATTCGCCCTGGTGGCTCGGATGTCTTGGTCGGGACTCATACAAAATGATTTCAAAGACGTGCTCAGTCTGCTGCCTCGCTGGTCCTGCCTGAAAAAGAAAAAGAAAAATACCTTGCTCGCCAGCGTCGAACGCTTGCGACGCCGCGATCACCAGCAGTCCGGGGAAACAACACCACCTCATGCCGTGCGGTGTATAGCCAGCAGATCTGTTTGTGCCGGCGTACAATGGCAATCGTCGAAGGCAGCAGCACGGGCGGGAGGGCGAATGACGGCGACTTCTCGGAGATAAGCTTCAATAAAGACTACAGGTTTGTTGTGAAAAAAAGAGCGCGTCACGGGAGCATGCGTGGAGGACACAATCAAGCATAGCCTGGACCTTTGCCAACACACGGACGTCACGGGTCGCCATCGTTCTAGCCGGCGTTACGGACTTTGAGCAGTTGTAGAAGTCAACGGGCCCGGGTGCGGAGGTGCTGCGTGGTTAGCGATGTCTGGCGACGTTGCTGCTTGTTGTGCGGACGGATTGTATGGTCCACTCCCCCCTGTCCTCAGCTGCTGCTGTGTGTTGCGCGCTGTGTATGCACGAGCAACGCATTCCTACCACGGTGCTCGTCTTGCGGTTGGAGCGTTGTAGGGCGAGACCCAGGTGATCGGGTAAACAAGGCTTTTCCACCCCATCGGTGGGGTGTATTAGCATTTCCCCACCGGTTGGCTTATGTACACGTGTGCATCTCGATTGTTGATATTGGCTCGTTATTGTGTTCCATGTGCACATGGATGTGTCGATCAAGCAAGCAAGGGGCTGATGCAGAATGTTACATGATCTGCGTTTGTCCTCCATCAACATCTTCACATGAATCAGCAGCGTAGGCATTCGCTCGTAGTCTATCGGGTCGGAGACAAGAGAACTTTCACGCTTGGCTCTATTCTCATACTTACTTTAATCAAAAACAGAGAGAAAATAAACTCCCCGCCGGAGGAACCCGATACTGAGTACTATCATCGGTAGAGGACACTATCCAGAGGCGTCTTGCGCGCTGGAACGCTCAGCTTTGGTACTGGATATAAAATATCGAAGGTCGCAGCGGCCTCTGAAAACCAGTCCAAAATCTGGGCCGAAACCAAGCGGAATCCAACACTTTGGAGGACAACGCACCGAACCAACACAAAAAGCCTACAATATAGGAACCCCCCGACACGCCTTGGTATAACGGTATGTATCATACATGACTAGCACTACTATTATGTATGTAGCATACGAATAAACGACCAACGTATGCAGCAGATAAACAATTCTCCACCTTCTTAGTTTTCCATTTTCGTTGGGCGACAAAGAACAAATCGCACCTTGGAGGACATTTCTCAATCTCCCACAATACGTACAGCTTTGCTAAACCACCCATCCGACACCCATCGGTGACCCATGGGCCGCCCATGGGCGATCCCATGGGCGGCACATGTACTGCCCACGAAGTGCATATCGTGGGCACTTCTACCTCGAACTCGCCACCGCTATATCAACCTAGACCATCGCCATCGGCACACCAACCTACCAAGGACGTGTCTTGTGGGCTTGGGGTTAGGGTTAGGGGTATCAGCCGTAACAATGTCCGTTCCAGCGGAAATAAACCATTGTTTCGGAGTACAATGCACTGGTTCCGGTCGAAGGGCACTCATTAGCCGCCCACGGGCTGCCCATGGGCTACCCATGGGTGTCCCATGGGCGGTTTAGGACAACTGTAGAAAGTGTGGGAGAGTCTTGTCATGTTTCTTTTGCTGACAACTCCCAAGTCACACACCCCAGCGGAGTTTATGGGATACGTTTTGATCACGCGCCTGTTGCTGCTGCTGTGGTAAGTCGTTCTTCATCCCAATACGCGTCGATTCCCGAACCGATCACAGGCCGTCGTAGAGGTGTCACTTAACATCGGTTATACAAGTTTGGAATTGACCCATCGTCGTGCATTGCTAATTCTGATACGGAGGTTTTTCGCCGTTACAATATTCGCGCGCGCAACACTGTAGTTGCGCCGCATTCAGAGCCCAATTCTCACTCCCACACTCGCTCACAGACTCTCCTCTTAACGGCAAAGCAGTTCGATCTGCAACATAAAGCACAGCAAAAGCCACCTGCAACACGCTGTGGCGTCCTCAACTTCGCACGTTGAACAAGAGCTTCACCGCGCAAGAGTAGTAGGGCAAGCCCTCGTCATCACAGTTGAGAACGGGCAAAGGGTCAACATCTTTCTGAAGGATTGAACTCCAAGGGAGTGTCATGCCTCACGGTGATCATCGATGGCTTGACGGGACCGACGGACCGACACAAACACATTTTTTTCACCACTCGATCCAAGGAACGAAGAAAAAAAATCTGCCAGCCTCACAAGCATCGCGCATCATACCAAACCAACACAAAATCCTCTATCCTGATTTGTTTGTGTCACCACCACGGACCGTTAAGCCCTGAACGGGGGGGTGTCTGAAGTAGCTATCTACAGCAGTAGATTGGGATAAGTGGCGGCGAACGCAAGCAGTACAAGACGCTGGATGTCGGCCAATTTGCGGAGGTTTGGGTAGATTCCAGGCCACTACTACTATGTAAGACCCTCGGTATCACCAGCAGAAGCAGAGTTGAGTACGCCAACACCCTCCCCCCCCCCGCTGCAATAGGGTGTCCTCTAGTGATACCAGTCTGAGGTACAGATACTTTGCACAATACCGACCTTTGTTTGAGCGCCTGCCGTTGTGGCTCTTTCGATTTGAACTAGGCGATGTGAGTTGATATATTGATTTCAACGGAGGCGTGTGGAGGTATGTAGACGGGTAAAATGTATATTTTGAGCAGCCTCTACGGCCGCCTTGTTTGCGAGCATCAACGAATTCTGATTTTCGCGATCCCTTCCGACTGGTGTCGTGTGTCTGGTGCGCATTTTCTGGTCCAATTGCGCTGATTTTCCCATTCAATTAAGTGTCCTTACCGGAGGGAAGTGTCCTAAGTGAAGATTCAGGAGTCGACAACTCGTCATCCCCGTTGGCAATGGAGGCGTGCGATACCTCAAACGATGCGTCTTTCCCAAGGGAGTAGGAACATGAACGAACACCATGGACAAGGCTGCGAGAAACCTGGGGTTTCGCCAAATGTGTTCAACAGACTAATGTATTAGAAATATTAAGTTGTCTGCTTGCAAAAAATGTTTATTGACACTACTACTGTACTTCCCCCACAAACTAACCTGCACGACATATAGTCGGCCGAGGCAGAGATTGACCCAAAACACGTTGATACCGCTCATACATACTACCGCTGTCGAAGCAGGAAGACATTCTCTCTCCGTCCACACATCGCGAAGAGTTGGCTTCAATTTTCCCCCGTCCTTCGCTCTACCCTTTGCCTGTCAGCTGAGTTTCGTGTGAGTGAACGAATGGACTGCTCTCAAAAGCAGGAACTAGTAGTGAAATCTTTCCCGTTCGCAAAAAAAAAAGAGCAGAGTTCCTCAAAACGGGAACGGACCTCGGCCTCGGTGAGCGAAGATGGGATGCACGACTCTGGCCTACTGCCGGCACCGTCCTCGTCTTCGTTCGATGCAGCAATACGATATAATAAACCATGGCCAGGTCTTGCTCTACAGCCTGCCTTTCCAACGCTACCTCGTCTTCGAACACGAGGTATCTACCATGCAGCTGTCCCCACACACAACAAGCAGGCCGCTCTTCCTGGGGGTGCAGAGGGCACCGAAAGGTTGCGAGTCACCGCACCCACGTGCGACCGTCTATTATATATAGTTCTTCCATGTACTACTTCCATAACATTTTTGCCGTTGAATTTGTGTCGCACCAATGCAGTACATTCTGCGGGGCCCCTTGGTTTCACGGAAAAACAAAAAACGTGCTGTCTTCACCGAGAGGTGTCCTTATTTTGGTGTATGTTCGACTGCTTTGAGCATCAAATTTCGTTGTCTCCGCCCACACTCCGCCCCATTATTTAGTTACCATGGAATGCGACAAGAGGGACCTCTCTTAAACCGGTCGGTATAAGAGAAAGCTGGACGAAAGAAAATACTGCTGACAACTTGTTCTATTTTTCACTGCTGTGCTGCGGTACCATGGTGCGTCGATGGTAGAGATCTGTAGATCTCACATCCAGTCCAACTTCCACACTAAACTTATACTGCTGCCTGTACCTACGTAGCACACAGTTCCTCTTAGTACCGTACAAATAATTGTTCGTTGAATTTGGTTGAATTGAGTTGAGAAACCTCCAAGTTGTTGTACAACAGGCATCCACCAGATGCCGTGACCGCATGTGACACAAGACAGCACACCCCCCCTGGCCCGACAATGAAAGGTTGACTTCTTCACGACGAAGAGGAATCCACAAATATGATACGCTTTCGGAAACATCTCGACGAGACGGATTGAACACGAACGCTGCCATTTTCGGCATCACCTATTGTATGTTACTGGTGTGGAATCGCGCTCTGAAAAATAGTCCAGGGGGTGTGGTATCTTGCGTCAAATATGGTATTCCCGTGCTGAGAGTATACATCACACAGGATCCAGCAGACGGAGCCAACGCAGTAGACCTCTAGGAGCCACCACCACGGATCACAGTGGAAGGGGTGTTATAGAGTCATGTCGAGTGGCTGCAGCAACAGCGTTCACGTCCAGACTTGAAATTTCAAGGCAGTTGGTGGCTTCCGCACAGCACCTCACCTCTTTCCAACTCTTTCCAACGAACAGGACAGGACAGGACAGGACAGACAGGGAGTGATGAACCCGCGGCGCACCCTTACCTTATGTCCAGCGTTCAGTTAAAGGGCACCCTTGTCGGTCGAGGGAGGTCACAGGCGGTCTGAGCTGTTGTACCTGCGCAGTGTACAGGACCCGCTTGCTGCCGTGGACAGAAGCAGGAGCCGTGACATCACCGTGTCCATTCTGTCTGAGGGCGTCCACAACTTCGGAGGAACGTCATCTATTGTTTTTTTTCGAATTATTTTTTTCAAAATCTGTTCTCGGCACAACAAAAATCTCTTGGTCGGAGCTGTGGGAAGTCCACAAAAATCCACAAAAATGCTCTCATATTCGTTGTCAAGAATATAAATTCTCCTATGTTTTGACAGCTGTGACAGGCAGAGCTTGAGAGGGCAGACACTGGGGGCATTCCAGCGATGCGCGACATAGAGGCGGAGAGACCCAACATCAAACGACCGTCAACACGCCTTCACGCCTTCGTCCTCGACAAGACTTCCCTGTCATCCCTACCCGCCCTTCCTCCCACTATGATGAACCAGCGGGTCCGTCGGCCGCCATGTGAGTGAGGTAAAAGCAGTCAGTTCCGAGGCGCGCACTATGAGTGGTTATGACGCGAGTGAGTTTGTACATGTGGGAGTGCTACATTCGCCAAGTTGTTTTGCATTTTGTATGGTAAGGAGGCTTCAATGTTGGTTTCGGGCCGCACGTGCACCATCGTTGTGGAGGCTGCGACCCTCTGCAATCACTAAAGTCCACGGCCTGAGTGTGAGAGTATCATCCGAATTTCATCCGTGGTTGGGCATCGTGATCGACGGTCTCGCGTCTCGCGTGATCGCTGGAGGAAAATAGCTCTTCAGATCTCCGCCTGCTTCCGCTTTGTCTTTTTACCACGCATGCCTCGGAGCTGAAAGCTTTTTTCTTTGTAATGTAATCTAGAGCGCCATTGTCCGCATCACCGCAGTTGTCGATGGAGTAGTTTGACTTGAAACCGAAGTGTTCCGACCTCCGTCGAGTACCATTCAGGTTCGTATAGACTACCTACACACACATCGGTTTACGGTTCTTCCCATTTGATTCGTACCTACCTTTGGAGTGGGACGGCAACGAAAAATATTACCCCGCGTTCACGTGCATGCCAACGGACGTGTTGGCTGCGACGGAAAGACCCGTTTCGGCTCGGGCTGTTGGGGTTGTGGGCGGACGTGGGGAGCCATTTATGTGCAGCAGTAGTGCAGTAGTGTCCATCGGTGCGGACCCGATTCTTTCTTGTGGTCATGAATATCAGCAGCGTGAACGAACCGCCGGTATTAGTTTTAACTAGACTATAGATGTATATCATACATGGTTGTACAGCAGTACCTCAAGCAACTCGCATCCCAGGCTGGTTGTCCGCTTCTTGTGCCGTCTTCGTCTAGAAATATCGGAAACCTGCATCATCTGCTGCATTCATGCAAAACTGCTGTAGTGAATGTTTGATTCCCGTCGCGGCGTAATCCAATGGCAGCTGTTTGTTGTCGTCGATGGGTATGTGGGTTTCACGTGCCTCGCGTGTTGTGTTTCTTCTTCGTGGATGCTGTGGAATCGTACTTGGGCAATGTTGTTCTCTCCGAAGTCCCGGTGTCCTCTCGCCTGTGCCATATAGACCAGATAGTCGTTACAGACGAAGCGCATACGCGTACCACCTACCGCTAGAAAGGGGCCACCGTTCATTACGGCCGCCAGCAAAGGGCCACCTTTCGTTATGGCGTTTCCGAGTATTAGTTTCATGTCTTGCCGCCTCCGCCAAAGCCGTTGCCGCTGACAAGCGTAGTACTGCCTACACTTCTGTAAATAGTACTGCCAAAACAATCACCAGCACATGGCATTGCTGTCGAAGGATTACAGCCATATTCAGATTTTACCGCGTCCGAAGTCGTTACCACCAAACAACGCAATACCGCCTACCACCGAAAAACATGCGGCGGTATGGCGTTACCATTGGAACAAACGCGTTACCTTACCGAATAAACCCGTGGTTGGTTGCAAAGCATTCATGATTGCCGAGGATGGACTCTCGGTGTGGGTGTGGGGATAGCGAAATAACTCGTCTGGGGCTTCTGAGGGAAAAATCAGGATTAATATGGAAAGTTCCCGTCAATGTATAGTCTCAAAATCTTGGGTAATTTGTCTGCAGAGGGTGCAACCTTTGGCTGGGCGAGGCGTGTATTGTCAGTCGTCGATGACATTTCGTGAGGACTAGTCTACCGCTGTAGTCACCCCTCTCTTTGCGAATAGGAACAGCACATCTGTTTACCGGCCCGAAATATATTTATCGGAATTCACGCTGTTTCTTTCGCCGTTTGTTGCTTCCAGCATAATACGTCACAAAGCGGTAAACTTGATTTATCTTGTTCCTACTCAATGTGTCGTCGGAAACTAGTATTTTATCATTTTGTTTCCTCCTTTTTGTGTTCATCTGTCGCCTTAGACGCCATGGGGACAATTTTGCGGAGACTAGTTCTGGTGTGCGTTGCAACTGCCTGCACCGGCCGTGACTCGAGCGACCCCCGTGTTCCGGAGACCGAAGCCGAAGCGATGCCGGGTCGGCGGATGAACCATCCCGCCCGGATCCACGCCAGGAAGTAAGTGGGAATCGTGACTCGTCCGCTGGAAGCCCCGCTTACTCGTGTGTATTTTCTGTGTTCGTTCGTGGTCATGGATGTAACATGCGTGACTAGGAAGGTGCATCGCGGTGGAAGGCGGGCGCTGTTAGTTAATATGTACGCGATCTTGTTGCCACCGAAAGTTGATGATGTGTGTTGACTAATAGTTTCAGGTTGACCCAGAAGCTCGTCCAACAGGATCGCGGCGCGTTGTAGACGCACATGAATATGCATCATTGGAGAAGCCTGAGCCATCTTCATGCAATCGTTGTTCTATCCCATTAAACGAAGGACGTCTTCGTGTATACTCATGAATGGGGGAGAACGTTCCAGAGAGCCGGCGAGGTCGACGTAGGGCCGGCGCTTGGAGCCACAGCGTGCATGCCGTGTTGTCGTTAACCAGCCATGTGTCAACCGAATCAACAGACGAACGTACGGTTCTTGGCCGGTTGTTTGAGTTGTTCCAAGAACTTTGCCAACGTAGTGACTTACCTGACGGCCTAGCATTACCTGGAATACCAACGTCGTCGATGGCAAGTCTGCACCCGTTATGCACCGTATACACGTTTTTTGTTTGGCTTGATCTTCGTCCACAGCGCAAAGATTCTGGCCCAACAGAGCGTCTTGAGGGACCAGGCTAATATTACGGCTGAACCAGTACCGGAGGAGGCAGATTCGATCAAGCCTGTCGCCATACCATTCAAGCAAAAACCCGGTTAGTTTATGCGGTCGTTGGTTTCCCTCGCTGGGAATTCCCTATCTCATTTGTTTCGTTGACAAAACGAGTGTGCCTAGTGTTTGGTTGTCATAAAAAGCGATTTTTTTTTGTTGTTATTTCCAGTTTTCGTCCGGTTTATTTGGAGCCTTGCTGAGTACCTTGGTCTGGTGCAGGTGCCCGCTTCGTGCCCATCAAGTCGGGATGAGTACGTTTGGCGGTAAAATCCCGCGAGATTCAAACCCTCACGCGGACGATTTGATGCTGGGGCCTCGTGTTTGCTTTTTTTCTTGTCTGTCTTCACACGCTCGACAAGCTCAACAGCGGACAAGCAACAAAAACGCGTGTTTTCGTTGACGAACACCTCACTCAACAGGTTGATCAATTCACAAACACCCTTTTATAGCCCCGATTTTTCGACAGTCATCATTGTGGTCGATAGCGTGCTGCTTGGTCGTGTTGTTTTCGCTGAGTGCATCCGTTCTCGTTTGATTATTGCGCGATCAGATGAATTCGGGGAACGTGGACACGGGCTATCTCTCGTCGCCCTCGGCGGTAAGTGCCTTACCTTAGGAACAGTGGTACGCAAGGTGGACGTTAAACGGAGTACGTTGTTCACCACCAAAGGCACTTGGCTCGCAACAGGTAGTAGCCCGAATTATTTTGCCGTCTACATGTACGCGGCAAGTCTCCTTTGCACGCTTTTCGTGTTGTTTTATTAAGGCCGAACGATGTTTTCTGCACCCTGTTCTCATGTTCTCGCTCTGACGCCAATCTTCAGAACCGAAAAGCGGCACGACTTGGCTGGGAAGAATGGTTCCGTCGTTGGCTATCGAGCTATGCGGGAGCGAAAACAACCCGTGGTGAGAAGATTGCCCTCGCTTGCTGCCATGTGATCGAGGGGATGCGAGGACCTTGCAAGGAGCTAGATGGCCGATGGGCGTTGTTTACGAGCCGGATTGCTTTGTTTTCGAAACATTCGAAGTGGCATTTTCAACTACAGCAGCACGTGTCCCGTTGTTTTGTCGTGCCTCGTGAGTTCTGCGCAAGTCCACCGCTCCGTAACAGAAAGCTAGTGGCCAAAATGACTGTTGTTTCTGTTCCATCCTTACTTCGCGGATGACGCCCGACTGAAAGTTTGGTGTTCGCGCGGATCATCTTCGAAGAACGTTTGCAGCCGGAACTCCTCATGATGTACAGAGTTCTGTCTCGGTCTTCATCCTGCTCGATGACTCGTTCCGAATCTCGAGATGCCCGACGTGTGCCCGGAAGCGTGCCGACGTTTTGTGTGTTTTGGGCGACCATGTAGGAAACCTTTGTGGTGATTGCAGGCTGTCTTTCCTCGTTTGCCGGAGGCCGGTTTTCGGTTCTGCTCGACGGGCCGAGTTTTAGAATTCCTCTTTGAAAACATTGCCCAGAACTAGACATGGCAGCCTTGCCCAGATTTTGATGCTCTCGTCCCGAAACTCCGCGACGTATGTTGCAGGTGCCAGCTTGGGGGAGTCGAAGTCTTCCCACATCCTCCTGCGCCGTCTTACGAGTTCGAATTGCTCAACATATCAACCCCGACCGGCAGGCCAAGACTTTTCCTCCACTTTCAGGTGTGGCGATAGCACTGTTATTTCTTGATTGACTGATAGGACGCATGGGACAGTCATGAGATGTCCCATGGGCCGTCCCTCGCGGTCCCATGGGAAATACTTGGACACCAGGTGGGCTGCCAACGACACACGTGCCACGCCTCATTGTAAACATTGAAAATAACGCAAGCAGTACCAGAACCAGAGAGATGTACTCACTGCTCTCAGTTGCGGTAGCGACGCAAAGGGACATCCTCGGCAATCGCAAATCGATGTAGTTGAATGCACATGATGTTGGACATGTGTAACGCTGCTTTGGTTTTAGGTACTTGCTCACTACCGGTGACGACTCTGTCAATTGCGAACGATTGTGTTGTACCTGCCTGAGTCTCCTCTCAAGTGGAAAACCATCACACAAAAACCCAGCCTGTTGTTCCAAGCGAGAACGTTGGGTGCATCCCGGACAACTGAATGTACCATATGACACCTCATTTTTTTACCACTTTTGGGAACCAACCATGACGTCATCAAGCTCTGGTGGAGGGCGGCGGGTTCGCAGGTAGGCTGACAGTTGCGAATAAGTACCACCTTTTTCGCTGCCTCTGGTGCGTCTCGTCTCTTCGCGAACAGGGGCGCATTAAGCACATCATCCCGGGGATGGATCTCGGAATTCCTCTCAAGTGTCGCAATGGAGGACGACTGCACAAGGAGGGTTTCATGGATCTCCAGCCGTGCGATTCAGGAGAATCACCTACGAGGGAGCGGCTCGAATCTTGCCTCTGGAATACGACTAAACGCTGTGTTAACTACATGACGAGTACGGACCCGGCCGTTCGGCGGTGAGCCGATTTGTTGGACGATGGGCGGGTTGTTTCATGAATTCGAAATACTAATGATTGGTCTCCCATGTGATGCTTGTGGTTCCTTACGACGGGCCAAATGTGTGACATATTACCAAGTACACCATTGAGTCGTATCGCGTTGTGGTTTGATTGGATTTCGCACGGTAATCAAAGTTGACGTCGAAAAACTAAACCTAATCCATTCGTGCTCAATAAATCCTTCAGATCAATCGTCCTCTTTCGTGACCCACGGGACGTTGTGATATCGGAGTACAAGATGCGGACCCAGGTGTTTCATAGGGATCCGTGGATCGCGAGCCTTTCGCTGGAGGAGTTCGTTCAGTTTAAGTTTGAGGTGAGCCACATCACAACCGCAGCGTGTTGCGTTGTCGTGAGCTTGCCCCCGCATGGAGGATGTCAGACGGTGCACATACAATACACGAACTCGATTTGTTCTTCCGGGTCGTTTCGCGATGAACGTGAACTCCCTCCACTCGAAGTCAGTCGGTGTTGATGTTGAGAAATGGAAACTGCTCCACTGCTGTTTGTCGCCTAAGACGTTAGACCTTCGACGTGTAGATATCTTGCACATGGGCAACTCTTATTTATCGGCCGAGGTTCACGGTCTCGTTTTTTCCGCACTGCTCCTGTCCATGCAGGTGCTAGTCTCGTGGCTTCACCAGCGATACATGTGGCACACAGGCGATCTGATGGGCCCGTCATCCCACGTCGAGTTCTACGACGAGCTACAGGTGCCAATTTTCATCATTTCCCGACTTGTGTCCGTCGTCCTTCGAAGCACCACCACGTCAAGTGTAACCCCTTGTAAGAGCAGGTCATTCGAGTTCGTCAGAAGTATAGAACCCCTTGTTTCGAATGTTGGTGAACTTGTCAAGATAGCCGAGCCGTTGCCGTGTTTCGGCTATTACGTGCTCATCATCGAAATCTCCCTTTCCTTCCTTCCCCACGTTGACCTGCTCGAGCAGAAGAGCCCTGTTGGATTCGTCGGAATCGCTCGTCTCATGGGCCTCGAGTGCTCCGAAGACCAGGCGTACAAGGTGTGGAAAGCTCACAAGCAGGCCTCTCCCAACGGAGGCTTCGCCACCCGGCTCGGGGAAGCGACTATTCAGTTCATGAACGCGACGATGGCGAGGCTGCTCCCTCCATCCGTAGCGATTCAATGGGGCTTAACGCCGACCGAGCTCTGAAGAGTAGCTGATACCCAGTTTTTTTGGCATTGGTGATGTTTGTAATTCCTGTGAGTGGGCTGCAGCTCTCTAGTCATGTCTTTGGGAAATCAGCTTGAGAAGTGGACAGGTAACAGCCAATGGGCTTTGCTTTTTTTGCATCGGAGGGACACGTAAATGTAAACTTACGTTTTTTTGCAAGGGTTCCTCGGTAACTGTGATTTCGTCAGACACAGGCGGGGGCGGTATTACCATGCGGCGGCGGTTGTTTTTTTTGGTCGGTAGACCTAGTCTTTCTCGCGTTCTTGGCGGAAGCGGTAGAATATCCATGGACGAATAATTTTTGTGGCAATTTTCGGGCGGTTCTCATTCGGCATTAATTGATGTTTCGGCACAAGTAGCTTTTGCTGCGATGCGACTTTCGTTTGGCGGATGGCGGTAAAAAACTTCAGAATCCCGCCGTTGAACCGGTATCGCCCATCAGGGCGGTTATTTCGCGGCGGTAAGATTCCCGAGGAAACCATCCCTTTTCGTTATGTGCGTGATTGCGAAGGGCGGATTGTGTGTTGCGTAAAAAAAGGGCACAGTCAGGAGGGTTGTTCGTATTGAACGTACCGCGTGTTGCACGGAAAGGAGCGGGAACTAGAGAGACAACCATCACTCACCCCGTTTGCCTTCGGCGTGTTTCGACGTCGTCCTTGGGTCGGCGCGAGACAAACATGAGCGCAGCGAACGAGAGTCGGACGGTTTGCGCATTCACAGGTGGCAGGAGATTCCAACGGCGATGGCACCACGGCGTGTCGTGTCGTAGCCGCAGTGCATCCGTTGTGGAAAAATATTTCAGAGTTCTCGACTACGATGAGGCTCTTGGTCCCACATCGCAGCGTCCCGCGCCGTACCTGAAATAGGATCCGTGAGTTTTTGAGACAAGAGAATTAGTCTAATGTGTCTCGATTCACAACATCGTAGCCCCTTTCCTCCCCCGCTTCTTGCCTTCTGTGCGCTGAAGTCGCGGCCGTGCAGTTGCGGCACAAGACAATATTTGAATATTTGTTGCATGGTATCCAAACAGCGCGATGTGCCTAGCAGAGGTACATACATCGTGTGTTGTCCTCATATCGAACTGCTAGCGCCAAAATCGGTAACTGGTAAAGAAAATGGTTCCGACAGACAAATAACTACGTACTGACCCGCGTGTGAAGTGTACTACACTACAAAGTGTTGGGCGCGGGTTTCCATGCGACAGACGGTCACTGCCGCCTCATCACAGGTATTTATGTATGCATTCCTCTAAACGACGCGCTCTATGCAATGGGAAGTCCAAAGTGATAAGTCTCCGGCAGGTTCCCTACCTAGCCCTCGAAAATTAATTGCCAAATGAAATCGAGGTCCCCAGACCGACTATGAGGCAAGACAGGAACAAATTGGAGCAAGACCCAACCTATACAAAATACCATTATACTGACCTCCGGGTGACAAGAAAAAATCCGATGAAAATCAACCTTAAGACCTCTCCGGGTGACGGCCTGCAGGCAATCCTTCTGGTGCGTTGTCTATACGACAGACCCGCAACAACAGCAGTTAGCCTCGTGGACTTGAGTACTACACAAGACTTCCAATTCACAAGAAACGGTAAGATTTGGGATTTTGCAGGGTCTCTTTCCGGTGCGTTGTCAACGTCAAGCTCGCAACACCAGACCCGGCAACTCGGGAGTATCTATAATACGAGGCCTTTCCACGTTCAGCCGAGTTAGGCGAGATATCGAACATCGATACTGAACACACAAAAACATGGGCTGGGCCCATACGACTTGCAAAAATCACATGTAAACAAAAACACCAACATGTCGACATCCCACTAAAGAAATTCAGAGATGATCTGGGTTGGAAGGGCACCATTCTGTGCGATTGTCCACTTCGGTAGCACCAGGAGACCCAGCTACTCGCGAGTATCTATGATACAAGGCTATGGCACCTCCGCGAGTTGACTTAAGTTTCCTATTTTGCACAAACACATGAGCTGGGCCCACACGGCTCACAACCAGTTACGAAGCGCACCACTGCAAAGAACAATCACGCGGGGTACGACGACACTACAATCTTAGTTGGTGCTATCCTCAACAACGAAGACACGAAGATAGCATTGGGCATGCTGTCGTGTATCGCCTACATCCGATGCGTGCTGTGTCAAGGTCGTCAACAGACTGCTCATAATATCGTCACGTACGAAGACTTTGTACAACAACGCGTACAATAGTTCCTGGCGTGCTCTCATCCCCCCAAAAATACCACCGCAACAATCACGTCAGATATCCATAAGAGGAGTATACTACATGGGATAAAACCCACCCATTGTCGGTCATTCCCTTCATACCAGTGTCACGTGAGATCTTCCTCAACGGACTACAACCAAGCAAAAACTCAGACAGTAAGACACTAACGATAGAGGATCGCGCACGCAATCATCATCACCTCGATTCCACCGGTGCGGTGCTATGCATATCATCCTCAAGCATTATTCACCACGAATACGGTAGGAATACAGTACGTCGGGCACATCTCATCCACATTATCTCCATTCCGGTTCTGTGCCATATTTTCCTCAGCATCGTGAGGAGGACATTCCATGAAAGGCAGAGCTAAAAATATGATGTGCGCACAAGCTACTGTGCGGCCGCTACGTAACTATTCACTACAACCCCGAGCAGGTTTCACTGCTGGCAAAGCTAAAACTACCTCGACGTGGATCCGCAATCGCCGACAATTGTTTCCGGTTCATTTGACGCAGCATCGCTGGATACTCTTGACTTCATCCGAGGTGATCATTTCCAGCCGCTGCGCGTCGGTGTTTATCCACTCGTCGTACACGCTGTACTCGTTGAGAGTTGTCTTCCACTCGATGCCGTACACCTGGAATACGAGGATGTCACCAACAGACCACAACAACGACAACAACACGCGACGGTGTCTACAGTAAGACGGTGTCCCCAGTAGGTGACGAAGTCGACGTGGTTCACTTGAGAGGGGCACGAGGCAATTGCCACGTTCCTCTGCCTGTTTTCTTTATTGGTGCAATCACTTAACCGTCGACAATCATTACATCCTGTCGGGTTCTACGTCAAAGTCGGACTTCACAGACACTTTGTGTCATCCCTACTCGAGGCCACAAAAAAGAAGAGGGTACCTCGACGAGCATTGGTGTTCGCAGGGCGCAGCACATTGATCGAGAATCTTTATCCTTACCTCAACGTCTGGCCTGTAGAGGCAGATCCGATCGACGAAGAACGGGCCTCCTCGAGCGCACGACGTAGGGAGGAAGAACCGCTTCGCTCGCGAATGCCTGACCAACAATCGGGTGATGGACGATTTTGCCAGGACCACGTTCTCGGCGCACAGCATGTCCCGGAGATCCGTGTACAAATCGCGGTCCTGGAGTTGGACGTGGTGGATGTCCACACGCAAAGCAAGGCGAAGAAAAAAATCGGTGGTTGTCAGCGGTGTAACGGGCCAGTGATCAACGATAGTGGCTGTGGGAGGACCAGAAGCTTCGAAGATGGTGTGCGGGTCAAGACAGTCGGAGGTTCGAAGACGAGCTTTCCACGAAAGTTGGGCTTCTTTCAGTTGAACAACTGCCGGCGCATCGCAAAGCAAGCCTAGTTTGACTGCGTTTGTACCCACGAAAGACAAATATTAACAAGTGTGTCGACGTATACAGTATCACACAAGCGGACGCCACTAGTTTGGCTTCCCTGCATCTTCAACCCTACGTTACGGAATCAGCCTTCGCTTGTCGGCAACACAACACTTGAACTCTCCTAATCTCCCTCAAAGTCATCGCACCGCATAGAAATTGGCGGGCGCCCCCAAGAGCCCTTGCTTGTCCAGCTCCTGCAACACGCCGAAGGTCGGGTTGAACTCCCTCTGGATCCTGGCGTTTGTCAGGACGGAGATGTTGCTCCATGGCCTGCTGCCTATCACCTTGAGATAGAATTGGAGGGGTGGCTTTTGGGGGCCACGGGGACGATGGGAGGTCGGGCCACAAAAGGAGGGAAGCGTCGTCAGTACATGCAGGGTTGGGGGGTGGCTTGCACGATTACGCGGGTGGCACGAGCCGAGCATTGCTCTTGTTGTGTTGAAACCCGACAAGAGATATCTTGATGGCCTCCGCGGGGTCCGGGCAACTAGGCATTGGTCAGTCCTATGTTCAGTACCGACGAAACACAGGGACGGTGAACATGCACGCGCTCTCGTGGTAATTTTCGGGCAGGGTTACAGGGGGTGTGCAAGGAAACGGGCGTGACGTAAAATCGTCTCACTCTGCCTCCACGATGAGGAGGGGGAGCCGCAATAGGTGAGAGACAAAATGTTGGAAAAACGTTACCAAAAAACGATTTTCCAATGCCTGTGACAAGACGGGCACGAAAAAATGAACGCCTCCAAAGCCCTGCTTACCTGCCCATACCACGGGATGTCCGACAACTCTGGCGAGAAAATGTCCCCGGAGCGCATGTGCACGACCAGAGACTGGCCTTTACCCTGGGGGGAACTCCCGGCGTGGCGCTTATCCTCGCCCTCCACTGCCGACGTGGCTCGCAACAGTGACCGGCGTTCCTCCTTGCCCTCATCTTTCCAGCGGCAGAAGGCGTCGTCGGCGCCCACGACATCGTGGAGGAAGTGCGCTACGCACCCGATCATCTCAACACGCAGCATGCACTGAAGAAGCCTCTCATGAACTCCTGCAAACGGCAAGGAAGGCGGAACATAGAGCCAAAATCCGGGATAAGAACGCCGAGAGGATACGAAACTACTCGGCAACACGGAACAACTCAGGTTGGGTCTTGGTTCAAGCAGGTTTCGCAGACACATGCTGGGCAGTGAAACATGGTACAGACATTAAACAGCCAGCCTCAGCCTCCATATTTTTTCATGGAAAGGGGGGGCAACCCTTGGGCCTGCGCCGAATAGTGTCCCAAGCTAGTACAGCCTTGACGAACCTCCTAATGTTTCTCGCCATGCTGGGTCGTGACAGCTTCAGCGAAAGCTGACCGGTGAACCGTAAACTTTCTCACCTTCGCGGGTGAACTCCTTTGTCTTTTGTCCAGAAAGATGCTTGATCGGCGGGCATATCTCGGGGTCCGTTGCGATATCTCCGTATCCTAGGTGCTCGGTGCGGAGAGCAGCATCGGCGGAAGAAAAGCTGTACGTGTTGTGCCTCAGCTCCAACGTATCCCCGTTCTCCGTGGGAAGGACGGTGTCCTGTTCGGGCATCCTCACCTAGGTTTGCAAGAGGGCAACATATCATTAGGCATTGAAGGTACTTAAGGGGAGGGTATGGGAGGGTATGGCATCACAGAAAACTTTCGGTGCTCAATGGAGCGTGTTCGTGCCACGATAGATACATCTGGGAAAGTTCCGACCAACAATATCAATACAACAGTCTGCGGCGAAAACCTTTTCAGACCAACGCTCGATATGAAATCGGCTTTTGTCCACAAAGAATGGATCGGCATTCTGTCCATTCGGTGCTGGTACGCTAAGGTGACATTAGAATCTGGGGGCAGCTAGCAAATCGCGACCACTTGTCCAAAGCGTTTACTACTGGAGAGCAAGCAAAACACGACAGAAGAATTACCATTTCAAAATATCTCGACAACGTGGTACTAAAGAACGCTTCTGGATGCACCCTCAAAAGTTTAACATCGGAGCGAAACAATGACCGTCGACTAGTACATCTCTAAGCAAGAGAGATATCTTCCCCTCACTCTCGCATGCTGCACATGTACCCGAGGTAGAACCACTCACCACTTTGTACTGGCAGCAGAACGACATCGAAAAGACCCTTGTTACCACCTCATAGTGGTTTCCGCTGCGTCCTGGAAAGACGGACGAGCGCGAGTAACAACAGAGGAGGAAACCGTTGCGAACGCAATAGTTGCCCTGAATGTCCCAACACTACGCTCCTTCAATGAACAACGTGGGACCGCATGCACACGTGACGATGCCCTCGCCATCACGTTCGATCAACGTTCCGACTGAGCCGCGATTTACTGCCGTATGCATATGACCGCCACACGGCCGATGTCGGCATTTACGGTATAGTGGGCTCCCGAGAATATGCCAACGGGCTTCGTAGGAAACAGATCCGCTGCCCGACGTCTCAGAGGAACTGGCAGCGCAGAAATCTTCCCTGGCTTACCTATTGCGTCGAGAGAGCCGACGGACAAAATGCCGCCCGGCAAGGATTCGTCCGCCTCCAAGGCAGCAGCCTCCTCCTTAGATATCGCTTGAGGACAGGCGTCGCTCTTTAGGATGGATGTAGGTTTTGCATGCAAGCCCAAGACAACAGCATGAAAAATTATGATAGATAAGTCTCCTCGGCTATGGGTCTCAACAGGTTAATGCTTACGTAGTCTAAGGCGCCATCCACGAATTATCGTCATGGAATTCTTGTGGGGGGGGACGACCCCCGGGCAAGGTCTGATCGTCGTGTGGCATCCGACCGCCCCGAGCGGTTGGAGGGAAATCCTAGTTGCTAGCACTGGGTTTCAACGAGGTTTGCTGTCTCCTCTAGAGAAAACATTGAAAACACCAGAAAGCGAGGATGGCACGAAAGTCCCCTCACCCCTCCCCCTCCCGGTGTTGGGTTTTCGTCGCTTGGCAACGACGTTGTAAAACAAGCCAATTCACTTCGTGAACTCGGCAACTAGGTTACCGTTTGTTTTCTACCTCTGATTTTTTTGGCGATAATCATAATGGTGGTCGAGTAGATCATGTTGTGCGGGGTGGAGAACCCTCACCCCGCGCAACGGGGATGATCGCACCACGTTGTATTAAAATGGTCAAGCACCCTCGAGGCAGTTACACAACTGTAGTGCTTATAACGGGCTTTGGAAGTGAAAGCACCAGAAAATTAATGAAATCATTCGCAGCTGTCATCCGTACGCAAGGAAGTAAGCACAAGATGCCCAACACCCTTAGCAGGATGCAGCGCACCCTTCATGCGACTCGCCGAATACCTCACGGCGCTTCGCGCTTGGTGATGTGAGAGCCNCCGCGCAAGGGGGATGATCGCACCACGTTGTATTAAAATGGTCAAGCACCCTCGAGGCAGTTACACAACTGTAGTGCTTATAACGGGCTTTGGAAGTGAAAGCACCAGAAAATTAATGTACGCAGCTGTCA
>CACKRE030005045.1:3990-29754 GCA_902602495.3 Ectocarpus sp. CCAP 1310/34 | reverse complement strand
CCCCCCTCCCCCTCCCCTCTCGGTGTTTGCCATCGGGATCGGGTTTTCGTCGATTGGCAAAGACGTTGTAAAACAAAACAAACAGTTCACTTCGTGAACTCGACAACCAGGTTACCGTTTTTTTTTTTCCTCTGTTCGTTTTTTTGGCGGTATTCAAACGGTGGTCGAGTAGATCATGTTGTGCGGGGTGGAGAACCCTCGCTCCGTGCAAGGGGGATGATCACACCGCGTTGTGTTAAAATGGTCAAGCATCCTCGAGGCAGTTACACAACTGTAGTGCTTATAACGGGCTTTGGACGTGNTTGGTGATATGAGAGCCTGGTCCGGTGAGAACCCGGCGTGCTCCGTCCCATCTTTGTAGCAATGCGAGGGCAATGGTCTAACGACTATGAACACCCCTCCCCCCCCCCCCATGGAATGAAAACTTAGCAAAGGGTAGACGAGGGTTGAAAATTGCGAGTCCGTCGTCAGATTTTCCAAGTTGATTGATGGTACCGAGTACCGAGTCACAGCTATCCCAAAATGCCAAAAAGTGGGGGTGGAAGACCAGCATCCCCTCCCGTCGTAACCTTCACAAGCCGGCATTGAAGGGCTGAAGTCTCGGTTGTGGGTGGTTTGGGGGTTGGGATCAAGAATCTTGCATCAGCATGGGCCGATTTTTTCGTCGTATTCTTTTAAGAAACAAGCGTGACGTAGTGACGTAGTCTATTCCTGGAGGGTTCTACCACAATCAATCTCGTTTCTTAATTTAATCTGGTGCAGCTGCGTTTTGGTCTGGGGGTATCTTTCCGGGTGGCCCTACCTCGCCTAAATTGGCCAAGCGGAATCGATTACTGAAACGTGTTGTAGAAAAACCAAGCCAATCGGGAGTGTAGCGAATGTTTTTCTTTGGAAGTTCCGCACCGAACGTTCTTCTTTTTACAGTGTTGTTGTTGGCGTTGTTTCTCACGTTTACTCTTAAGACTAGTCCACAAAAACGCGGAGCCCGTGGTCTCAAAAACCTGGCACATACGACCCTGCGGGGACTATGTATGCGGCTTTGAAAGCGATGATAAAAACCCGTTTTAAGCAATCTCTTTTTTTCAGCTGCGCCGGGCGAAAAGGCTCCCTGAGTGGAAGGTAATCTGTGTGGTGTGGGTGAGGGAAACTTCAATCGTAACATCCGTCACACACGCACCTGAAACACAAGTCCGCCACGCTCTACTGAGGCCCTCTTCACTCCCGATGGCTGCGCGCGGCCGAGTCCCTGCGCCGCCAAAAAACCGACAGGGTATCGCGCGCAGGTTGTCAAACCAATACTGCTGTTTGTTGTACATTTGACGTGGACATCTACATATACGAGGGACTGAACAATAGTTGGGGAACATGACTTTTTCGGTACTTTGTACCATCGGCGCAACAGTAGCGCAGACAGACGTGACCGACGAACGGTAGTGGGCTACGCAAATCACCATCCACGTAATTCAAAGTATCAATTTCAGTGAGAGGTACAACCCACGCATCGTTGTCTCAAAGAGGCCCACGGGACTCAGGTGCTATGATCGTACTGCTGTAGCAACATAATGTTCGTCCGCGTCAACAGACACGCTCTAGGTTCTGGGGAAAGTGATAATTGAGAATAACTGCCCGTTGTGTACCCGTCGTAGACAACGTTGTTGGAAAAAACGGAGGCACTCACAACCTCACCAACGCCACCGAGAGTCCCACACCCAGCTTCAGCAAGGAGACACCCATTCCGAAAGCAGGCCCGCGATTTCGACGGCGACCCGTTGTAGGCTTTCTGTACACGTGGGGATGAAATACCTGCAAGGAGCAAACGCAAACGGACAGCAGGGGCAAGTCAAAACGACACAGACAGGCGGTTGTCCAGTGTTCTATGATTGTTGAACGTCTGCTATGTCGGGCCGCACCTCAACACAGCAGTAGTAACGGACTGCGGTGATTCACCAGGGGATGGTTTCGTTCGTTCGGTAAACACGAAAATGAGTTGCAAGTGGGACATGTTCCCCATGACAAAATTTGAAGTCTTTCAAGACAGCGCATATCTGGAGTTTGAAGGGCAGGCTGCTGAAATCACGACCCAGCGCAGATGCGAGACCATGAGATCTGAACTCACAACGCCCTAGTGTGAAGGGGTGGCGGGCTGAGAGGCCACCAAAGGCACGAACGATCAGAACGATCCACGAACAATCCATGTACCATTTGTACTCCGAGTAATGTACTGCTGCACAGAAGTATGAAGGCAAGAAGAGAAACGTACTTCGAAAAGCGCCGACGGAAAAACACACAAAAAATACAATATGGCCTGTCTTTGTGCCGGCTTACACGCGCAGAGGTGTCTGGGAATTTGTCACGGCTTCACCAATCGTAGAGGTGGATATGGACAAGGTAAGGCAAACAAACAGCTAAACGGACTTGTCCAACGCATGACAGCACCAGCAACGCAAATATTTGTATAAGAGTCATCCGCGATTGATTCAAAGATGGGAGACTTAAGCACGAAACACAAGGCACCAACCTTTTGCGGCCGCGGGCGCAGTGACGTATGTATCCTTGGGGTTCGACACTATCTGACAGGATAGAGAAAGCGGCCTGCCCGTGTACGTCTGCCAGAGCGAAGAGAAGACCGAGCGTGTCTGTTCGGGACGGACAGACAGATTTGATCGATGGTGTCGTGTGTGGGTGTGTGGTTTGCCACCACCCAGCCACCACCCAAAGTCCCCAAACAGCGGGAACCAAAACGAACACAAGGAATTCTCAAGTCTTTCCGACGACACGCAAACATCTGCACAGGTCCTTCCCATCATATACATGGATTTTTGATTTTTGAACGTTGACAGAAGGATCACTCACATGCGGAGGGGCGCCGATAACCCATGATTTCCACAATGAGGGGCCGATTGCCAGGTCTCCTGTGTGCGCCCAGCAGATTTATTTTGATGGATCATAGTTAAAGCCAAGTGGGGACACGCCTGTTCTTCGAGAATCTATCGTGTGAGGTGTACATTACAATATATGAGTAAACCCTCCCGCCACGAATGCCCTGCTGCCATTTGCACTGGGTTGCGATTAGACCACGCTTGGAGTCTCACATGTGTATGTCCGCAAGCTGTGTGTAGTACGCAAGCCCACGACCAAAACTCCTCAGGGCAGAGCTCAACAATCCCCCAACCAAACCAAACCAGGTAAGATGGAACCGCAGCGATCTCAGAAGTCCGAGTTGGCTGGTCCATCAAGTTGTACCCTGGCCTACAGCATTTCAAGCGCAAACAGCTTTCGTGTGCTCGCAGCGCTCGGAATCCTGACTCAGAACAGTTAACTTGTTCTTGTTCCGGACACTTTTTTTGTGCGCTGAAAGTGATAACGGATCTCTGCGTTCTTGCGAACCACACCTCGTGCCTGAATGCCTGAACGTCGCTCCACGAGTCGAGATTAGCGGTGAAACAGACTCTGCTGTTGCATTATGTACACTCTCCTGTGTACTCTCCTGGTTTCCGACGGTAACAAAGTTGACAACGCTGCGTGTTCGTGGAGGATCGAATATTGGTAAGTTCGGTGCGTCCGATGTCCCCCCACGACGAGGTGAGGACCTCGGCTCAGCATGTTTGCGCGCGTCCCAAGGAGGCTAAAAAAATAACTGCTTATTAGACGGGTCTAGCGGTGTCACGGGACGACCTGGGCATGACGATGGTGACCACCGCGAAGGTAAAGTCTGAGCGAGGGCACAGCCTGGAGTTTTGCGCACAGCAATCCGGGCAAGGGCATGTTGAGAGAGGTCTGGAGGTCGAGGTGCGGTTGATTACTGCCTGCTGACTGCCGTCGTACAGCAGTACAGCAGCAGAGGTCCCCATGTAGTCTACATGGATGGATGCCACCGGCAGATGTACCTATTACTCGTATTAATAGCAGTGCTGCTGCTGCAATACCGAGTTGAGAGGTGAGAGTTCAGTGGTAGGCTGCTCAGTTGAGACAAACAAAGGAAGGGCAAGCGTCCAACCGGCGCCCTCTGTTCTGGGCATCACAGCGGTACACTATCATGCTTTAACTTGCACCTGTCTTAGTCTATGTGTTGGCCGAGGATGGAGGTGGAGTTTGTAGATCTTCTCTTCGGCGAGAAGCAAGAACGCCTCCCAAGTTAGGTTTTAAACGCCCAGTTTAAGCACGGATCTACATACCGTCGCATCAGTGCGTCCGCCCACGCCGCGGGTGTACACCAGTGCTAGCTTGCGATGCACCTAATGCTTTAACTTGCGCCTCGCAACTTCTGAACCCAACCCTCTTCGTCGAGTTCAGCGAGGATGCGATGCAGCCGTGGTGCGGTGGTTGATTTTCCTAGACGGTAGACTAGGCAGTCTACAAGCGCACGATGTGTGAGCTGGGCTGAAGTCAGCCCTGACACGCGTTGAAATAGGCACTGGTTTGCGGTCATTGCTGTGTTGTGCTTGACGCGTTCGATACTCGGACCGCACAGCGCATCCAAAATCTACCCTGCTCGTACGCGATCACACAAGCACAAAAAAAAAACACTGAAGTACAATCAGTAGTAGCAAGGCCGGCCCCGGCGGTGGTCGTCAATCGAGTGTCTCTCGAAAACGTCGAGTGTCACTGGAAAACCTATGAATACAACCGCGGCAGTCCAGACAGCCTTCTGTACGTGACCAAGGTCTTCTGTGAATCATTTCCTCACCCCCGTTTGCGTGTGCATGCTTTCCACGTATGCATAGATGCACCCAAAATATATCAGGTGCCAAGACGGTACACACCAAGAGCCCATAAATAATACCAAGTACTAAGTAATAGAAGTAACGCGATGATAACGCTCGACGACTAAATGAGTCAATTGCAACTGACGTCGGACTGAGAAAACAGCAAGCAAACCCATGCCCAAACCTTGTCACAGATCTGGAGACACCTTGCCAAATTCTGCGAATCCCCCAATAAGAACATCAGCAGTAGGGTGGAAATGCCAGCTACAACAGAGTGCCCTCCCCGCCCCTTTTCCAACTCATGTTTACACCAAAACTGCCCATCTGTGCGAGCACCTGTCAACTTTTTTGAGATTGAAAGGTAGGTTGTACTTCAACTGCCTTCTCCCTATAGTGCGAATATGGAAACGCTTGCCGCTGCACCTCTTGATTGCACTGGGCGACTTCTGCCCAGGAATATAGAATACGCCTGTGACCGTGAGTCGCCGCCATTTTACCCGCCGAAGGAAAAAAATCATCATTACCACCGAAGAGAAAAAGAAAACGGAAGCGCACGCGACTATTTGGGTATCAACGAAATCGTTGAGGTGTCCTGGTTTGGAAACGAACCAATATATCACTACGAACCTCCGGTGAAAATATGCCTAGATTTACAATTGAGAGACAAACTGCCATTGCTTTACAAAAAACACCAATCAGGAGAGGCAACGTCTGCATCTGCGCATCCCCATTCGATTCCGTCCATCGAAACGGCAAACCAATACCCCAAATATACAAATCCCAAACTATCATACAGTATGGAAAATCGAAAATTCCAAGACGAAATATGGAGCCATCAATACTCCGACAGACGCCCGAGACGAGAATAAAATCAGAAAAGAAGCGCTCGAATAGTCAGACGCCGAAGGTGACACTTGGGACAAACAGGATATATACAAAAAGACCATCGCCCCCACTCGAACATGCAAGGCCAAGCGAAACAAAACAGGTACAGTTCACCAATCAGAACGAATAAAACCCCACTGGCATGATTCTACTCATCACAAATATCGCTGTTGTAGCCCCGCAAGGCCACGCCGTACTTGTCAAACCCGTTTTGTTCCGAGGACATTCCGCCATGGTCTACAACCCAGCGATGCCTCCAAGTTATCCCTGAGCAGCTTGGGGTACGCTTGGCCTACTGCAGGCGTCACAGGCTACACACGCACACCCACCTACTTCTCTCTCCTTCTTCCTGGAACAGCAGCAAGACCAACAGCAGTAGTAGTGGACCAAACTGCCACAGGTGCTATTCAAGGGCTGTAAGCGCAGTCAAAGTGTGCACACGTCCTGCTTGCCTGGCGCAATATATTCTCTTCACCACGCAAAGACTACCATCGTCGGAGGGAGACAATGTTCTCTAGCGTACTGCGACTTGCGTCCCAGCACCCGCAATTTTTTCATCCTGTTCGCTCCTCCCTCGCCATCACAATGACAGCGGTCTCCAACGTGGTGTGCAACTCTGAACGGGAAGGCACATGGCTGACCCTAACTCCATCAAATTTTACAGTACTTGGGAGACAAAATCAAAGTGCGAGCCTTCCCCCAATGTCACCACACCTCGATCCACGCACCAAGTCCCCCGCAAGGGCGAAGGGACAGCTCAACGTCTCACCAACCGCAAGAGCCTTTGCCAACGACACTTTCTGGGAAAACATAGGACGGTAGACGACGAGGACGACAAGTAAGTTCAAATGTGATTGCGGCTTCGAATGCGAAGACCGTGGTCATGTAGTAGCGGAATGTCAGTAGTACAAGAAGGAAAGGGAAGTGTACATGACCGAGCTGGGAAAAATAGCAGGGACGTACAGGGAGATGTTTGAAGCAAGGCATAGAGAGGAAAGGACGGTACCTTTACTGGGGAGTAGGAAGTGGTTTGAAAAGGCGGGAAGGGATATCGTTAGGATGGACAGGCAAGGGAAGACATTTCTGAGCGACCTTTGGCAAAGTAGGAAGGAACGATTGGCTATCGGTATTCGATCCTGTGGGAACAATGCTCCGTCCTCTCGAGGACGCGTGGTCGATGGTCTAACCGCTAAGTCATGCAAAGCATTAGGGTACGCCCCCCCCTCCCCCGGTGTTTGCCATCGGGGTTGGGCTTTCGTCGCTTGGCAGCGACGTTGTAAAACAAGCCGCCCCCTCGGTGTTTGCCATCGGGATTGGGTTTTCGTCGCTTGGCAACGACGTTGTAAAACAAGCCAATTCACTTCGTGAACTCGGCAACCAGGTTACCGTTTTTTTTTTTTCACCTCTGTTTTTTGTTTTGGCGGTAACCATAATGGTGGTCGAGTAGATCATGTTGTGCGGGGTGGAGAACCCTCACTCCGCGCAAGGGGGATGATCGCACCACGTTGTGTTAAAATGGTCAAGCACCCTCGAGGCAGTTACACAGTGCTTACAACTGTCTCTGGAAGTGAAAGCACCAGAAAATAAATTAAGTCATACGCAGCAGTCATCCATACGCATGGAAGTAAGCACGAGATGCCGAACACCCTTAGCAGGATGCAGCGCACCCTTCATGCGACTCGCCGAATACCTCACGGCGCTTCGCGCTTGGTGATGTGAGAGCCTGGTCCGGTGAGAACCCGTCGTGCTCCGTCCCGGCTTTGTAGGGATGCGAGGTCAATGGTCTAACGACTACGGCATGCACGACTATGAGTACCCCCCCCCCCCCTCCGCCCCCAGAGTACATTGGCTCATACCCTAGGACGAACATGAAGTATCCACACGATACTGCGATGATCGCGGTCCGCTGTCACACACAGTCCGCTCGAATCCACACGTGGGATAGAGTAGTCGTACATGACTTCATCACTGCCAATGTGATTGGCAAAGGCGGCGCCCACCACTTTTTGTACTTTGGTGTCACCTTCACGCCCCCCATGACCGCAGCTACACTCCCGACGAGATTGTAAGCGTCCGCTTCGTCCAACCATTTTGCCAGCGCTGCAACCCAATAGAATGAGCCCCAGTCGCTGTTTTCCGCCACGAAATGAACGGTCCACGGCGTCAATACGCACCCTAGCGCCTCCGCGACAGAGAACCCCCTCACTCATGCAAGACGATCACCACCGAACGATTCGTCCAGCGGAGCCCGACCACTAGATGTGTCCAGTAGCCGATGCGCTATCTGCTGCTCGTTCCACCTCTGTACGAACTTCGCGACGAACCATTACTCGTCTTCGAGAACACCTCTCTCGGTATCTCCGTTACTACTATCCCCAGGCCAGCCGTTGCTTGTCCTTCTCCCTGCCCACGAAAAGGAAACGATCCCGATCCGGAAAATGGACTATACGTTGTTCCGTCCGCCCTTATCCTTGCTAGTTGGACTACAGCATATCCCATGGGCAACCAATGGGCACCACTGCGCCAATGGGTGGTTTAGCAAAACTGTTGAAAGCGTGGGAGACCCAACAAAACACAGCTCAGCGGTGATCCTACTCTACACTCAATATATTAACTTGTGGTCGACAGTGGTGACGAAACAAGAAACCGAGCCTCGACCCGATCTTGTCGATTGTTGTCTGCTGGTCCGTATTGTAGAACACAACGGGAAAACCTAACCGCGAGATGACCCAACTTGGCCAAAAAGATAGAAGCAACAAGATGATGAAAGAAAGGTGTACCGGAGGCGACAATGATTGTATGTGAACCTTGAGTAGAAACGGGCGATTATGTTGGACCTCATTGTACCACCCTTGCCGCGGCTGCGTGAGCGTCAGTCACTGAGTCTGCCGATAAACAGCAACGAAGCCGCCGTTGCTCGACTATGTACTACTGTATATTATTACCAATGGTAAAACAGCAGCTCATTGGCATTTCGTACAAAGAACCAAGCGCTAGTCATACATGCATGCCACCCGCATCAGAGGTTGAGGCAAGAAAAAAGAGAAACTCGTCACAACTATGACGCCGGACTTAGGCTTTTGCTCGATAGGCGATCGCCGAAAACGCCGATTTCTGAAAAAAATCGCCGCAAAAAGGGTAGAAAAAAAATCGCCGAAAACAAAAAAAAAATCGCCGATTCTGAAGGGGGCTCCGCCGTATCGAAAGGTGAAGTCGCCGATGGTCGCCGATTATATTCACGGTGCNGCGTGTGAAGGGGGCAACTTGTGACTTGCTCGCGAGCGAAATGCAGGACGCGCTGGACCCCCTTCGCCAGTACGCACACGACAAGATCGGACGCCATTCCCAAGCGAGGGACGCCAAGACCTTGGAGGTGTTCAAGGCCGCGAAGCTCACGGACTTCACGTTCATGAAAGGCAGGAAGTACTCCGATGACACCATTCGCACCCTCAAGGTGCTCCCGTTCGTCAAGAAGAAGATGGTCAGGGGGCTGTTGAAGGAGAAGGAAGACTTCTACATGGCGGCCAGTGACACAGAAGCCGAGTACGGCCACATGGCTTTCTGGAACGACAACAAGAAGAAGCTCCCTACGTGGCACGCCTTGGTGTTGGATGTTGCTCTCTTGCAACCATCCTCTGCGTTCATGGAACGAGTGTTTTCCATCCTGCGGTGTTGCTTTAATGAGCGACAAGAGCACGTGTACAGCGACCGTATTTGCGCTTCAGTACTGCTCAAGTACAACAGGGGCCGGGCCCAGAGTAGCTCAGCAGAGATGGGGGGTGGCGCCGAAGATGCCAACAACGGCGGCGGTAGCGACGAAGAAAGCGATGACAGCAGCGATGAAGACAGCGACTGACGACCTGTGTTTCAGTGTTTCAGTTAATTTATCATGTAGATGTCTTACGTCGTAGGTGGGTCAGAACCTGTCGAGATTTACAGTTTTTTTCCCGCACGTAGGGCGGGCGTGCGGTGTGCGGTGGTGGTGCGGTTCGTAACTTCGTAACTTCGAAGTCCATCGTATCGTATTTCATTATTTGTTCGAATTCTGAGGGTTCGGAGTATTGCATGTTTAGTGTTGTAGTGTTGTCATGTCAAGCATCATGGCAGTAGAGTGTAGAGTCAAGCATCATGGCAGTAGAAAAATATGAAAAGGACACATTATTTCGCCTATCGCCGACAGGTGATCTCCGCAGCAGTCGACCAGCCTCGCGACCAGCTCGTTTGTGTTACTAGAAGTACATGCATACGTCGCGAAAGTCGCTGAGATGAAGTAAATCGCGAAAGATACCAGCCGAAAAAAATCGCCGAAAGTGAAACACGATTCACCGAGAAACGATATGCAGTCGCCGAACGTCGCCGAAAACAAAAGCCGATCACCAATTTTTTTCGCCGAAAAAAAAAAAGGCAAACGCCGGAAAAAAAAGAAAAAGGTCGCCTATCGAGCAAAAGCCTAGCCGGACTCTGGTCGTCACCTGCATCCATCATGGCCTGAGAAATATATAGATAGCCAGTCTGCTCCGGCAAATACATCATCCCCGTGCGTGGCCCTGTCCACCTCTCTCACCCCAGGCGATGTCAAGGGCATATCGGGCACTTCGGGTACCAAGCCAGCAATGGCACGACCACCATCACATCCCGCGAACTCACCGCTGAACGCGTCAGAACCACCCCGACCAATTCACAGTGGGGATGCGAAGGAGACAAGCTCGGTCCGACAGGTGGACTCACCTGTGCGGCAGGCTCTTGGTGCGATTCCCACGAGCTAGTACATGTCATCGGTTTGTCTGCGCTGCTGCAAGAGGCAGCCACAATCGAGCCGGGAGCATCCTGGGCAGTGACACCCGCCGACACGATGCTGCTACAATGTGCCTTGTGAGCAGCCTGCAGATTTTCTCCCGTGCGCTGAGTCCCTAGTGAGCCGGCGCAGTTGTTACCGCCGAGGGGCGGGGTGGAGGAATCACTCAATGCTTGACTTGCGATGATACCCTCGCATATCCTGCGAAGAAAGTATTGAACCAGTGGGAGCCAGCACGGACAAGGGTTGAATTACATATCCACAGTAGTGGAACGGATTGGTTTGGACACGGAGCGCCACACGAAAGCCGTCGGCTAACGCTCGAGCCAATATTCACCGCGTTTGAGCGAAAACGTAACCATGCCGAAGGGATACTGCTACAGTCATTTGTTTGTGGCTCAGCTCCCGAACGGACCGATGGACTGTGCTTCGTTTGTTTTTTTGGACGGGGTACCTTACCCTGCTCCGCGAGTCTTTTTGTACATGGCCTCATCGGGAGATGTAGCAATCTCTTCCCGTGTTTTTATCTCGTTTTCGTTTGTATCTCACTCTGGGATTGGTTGAACCACGGGAGGAGATTATTTCAAACGAAAGACGTCATACGTAAGGACGTTCACCTATCAAGTATGCGGGAGTTTCCCTTCGTAGGCACCTTCCCGCCGCCCGCGTAGGCACATAGCATTGTATTTATGTGTGTACTTTGCGTCAAAAAAGCCAACTTGCTATGGCATATCGTGACCTCACAGAGCTGTTCTTCGGCGGTTAACCAGAGCGACAACTATGCATCGAAACTCGTGCTCCGCTTACAACGAATCAAACTGTCACCAAGAGCCTGACTAAAGAAATCGCTTGCCGATCTCTATTGAAATTCGTACGGGCTTTCCCGACAAAAACGAACTAAGACGACCCTCCAGACCCAGCCATTTGCCACCTGCATCGATTATTCATGTTTTGGAAATCGAAACGAAAAAGAAAGTCACGCTGCGAAGCTGTTCGAGTCCTCGGAAAGCCGTGCCATTTACGAAGAAAAGCACTGCAATAATATCGGCTTTTCGGTTGCGCGATGACGAAGAGGAAATCATTCAAGCCGAAACAAGGCCAACGATTAGTGTTGGGCCTGTAGACTAGGCAATGTGTCGAGCATAATTCTTCACGAATCCGACAGACACGGCTTTCCCGCACAGAAGTGTGCCATGGTGTTGACGAAAAGAATCCCACGTACATGTATCATAGCAGAAAGTTAAACCCCCGACGCACCTGCACTGGAGGTCATTGCACAGTGCAGATATCCCACGCCACTCCTCTACAGGTGGCGCTGGCAGAGAGGAAGAGCGGCAAGGCGGATTGTATACCTCCCACAACCGAAAATACAGTCCCCTAGCTCTGAAGGCGACAATCGCTGCTAGGGCTGCCAGGACACTGTGTGCAAAGTGACGCCTTCACATGGTGGGAGGTACGGTGTGGTGCAGCGCAACATGAGAATGCCAATGTTATACCTCATACGGTCTCAGTACACACCATTGATATGTCGTTACCACAAATGCCAGAACTGTCTACTACTAGTGGCCGAACTATTACGCAGGAGAAGGCCACACAAATCATACCACTGAACCGATACTGAAATGAGGAATACTCTCTCTCCTTGTCCTTCAGACTCGCATTTTAGCTGGTTCACATAACCCACCACTACCGTGGATCGCAGCCATCGAAACTATCAATATCAGCTATGGTGATATCCATGCGATTGCTTTGGTTCACCATTGCAACATGCACCGGTAAACTCCAGGGTACCTCTCGAATTCCTCTACGCGATGCCCGAACCTCTCCAGTGCACCACCAAAATCCCCTTTCGCTGCTTTTTGAAATGCCATGATGCTGTCACAAACGACACGGGGAATTGTAGATATGAAGAGTCATCCTTGTATGCGACAGTAGTACACACCCGGACTCGTTCGTATGGCGGTACGAATAGGTTGTACTCGTAGGTCAACGGAGCGTGAACCATCGCACGCACAGAACACACAATACTCTTGTTGTTTCTAGCAGTCGGGATCATGTTGTCAGGATTACTTACATGATGAGGAGACCGCTCACCCCTTGCGAATGTTTGGTCTGCTCACCATGTCGGAGAAGGCCGGCCACGAGGAGAAAGGAAACGAAGGGTGCGTGTAAGAATGCTAGAACCCTGCGCTGATACCAAAATGTGCGGAAACAGGGGTAAACCAATAGAGGAGATGAGGAAAGAATGGTATTTTGTATTTGTCATCATGGATATAGAGATACCGCATGACAATTGAAAGCAACCCGTCAAGCGGGCGTCAAGCGGGGGTGAAATTTGCTCACCGACCGGCTGCTTTTTGTAGGTGTTCGAAGTCGATCAGGCCATCCTTGAGCCCAGCCACCACAACATCAGACACCTCTTCCGCTTGGGAGGCGTTCCTGCGCGGAATATCACCGCCTCTGATTCCTTCACAAGACCCGTCTTCACTCGAGTGTCTGCGCGTCGCACTGTCTCGCAAGCTCTCTTGAAGACTATTGCTCGAACGCCGTAAGGGACTGGGCAACATACCGATGTATGTCCCCAGCGGAAGAGGGTGGCGGTGCACATCTCGTATGCACAAGTAGCGCAACACTGTACCATAATTCCTCGACTCCATGCCAGGCTGGAGTGATGTACGTCGACATATCACCAAGGAGGTAGGCCTTGTGCCAACGTGCCAACGTGCCAACGTGCATGCCGTCTTCAGGTTCCTACGAAGTTGCACGAAACGTCAAGCGTACCGACAGCAACCATTGATGCTCAGGTATCTTGTTGCTGCTCTTGCTGTCTTCACATCAACTTTTTTCTCACCGTTAACCCCGTTCGTCATCCCCAGCACCCTCCGAACCCTAGTTAACGACAATTTCGATCACGCAAACTGAGAAGCCCTTCAATTGTCCCAGAAATCGAGAACAATGAACTCCGAAACGTCCAACTAGGTCAGTGCAGGAGAACTCCTGAAGAATGAATTATCTATTGCTCACAGTAGGATGACAAGTGAACACACATAAAGGGCCACCAAACAACTGCTTTCCCTGGTATGTTGCTCAATGTCTTTCCTGGTGTGGTCGAGTGCACATGCTGACCTACTAGTACGCTCTCATGTCTGAACCCAACTGCCCAGCTTCATACACGTGTATGCTGTGGCGGTGAAGCAATGTTGTGAGAATTGAGGGACGGCATCTGACATCACTGTTGCAGCCACAACTACTGTGTGCGGAACTTATGTAGACACCGCAAGTGGCTCTTCTTTCACGTCTGGGCCAATCAGCCTCAGCCAAGAGGAACATGACACACCTGTGGAGCATCTCGACGCTGGGCGCCCAACGACTCGATACGCACAGCGTTTAGATGTCCAGAGTACACCTGGACAGTGTCCTTTCGACTGACAATCTCAGCGAATCCTTGGGCAAGGTAAATGCATGCATACGAGCGTTCAGCAGATGCGCAAGACCGCAACCATAAAACACAACTGTGAAGCATGATCTGAAGGAAACAGCACAAAACATGTTTGCCCCACTTCACTTCAGTGAAGTTATCCGGGAGAGATTGGTCAGACTACACCGGACCTCATGGCCGCATCATTTGGCGAAGAGCAACATGGTGCCGTCGTCGGGCGGGTGAGTGGCACGCAAGAGGAGCAACGGCGCGAGCGCCGCGATCGGAATATCAACGTCTGAGCATTGCGATGCTGCGGCTACCGAGCGCATCAGCCCACCTCAATAAATACTACGGCTTTCGAAGAGGGGCTGCCGGAATGGCCTTGCACACATGCAACAAAGATTGTGCGTCGAACAAGATTTTTGGGCCGTGGCTTGACTCAGAGGAAAGCGTTCATCGCGCATAGGCCGGCAACGATCTTAATCTCCTTTTATTGGGAAGCCGGCCGTGCTGTCGTTCATTGCTGTCCGTAACAGCAATGCTCCTATTACATGCAGCCACACTTTCGTCGACCTCAACCTCCGGCCACCTTGAGAAGGCAGGGAAGAAGCTCTAGGCTTTGCTCCAGTCCAACAAGACGCAATGGCGTCACACTCGCCGCTGGCAGCATGTCAGTTGACCCTTGCTCGATTGATTCTATCAAAATAGAGTCCGAAAGCTTCAGGTACTCCACACATTTCGCCTCCAGCATAGAAACAATATGGCGGCAAAAATACGTTGGTGGATCACATGATGACGTTCCGTGGGAGGGAACCATTTGTATTTTTGCTATGTGTCGTTGACAATATGGAACATGCGGTGGCTACGTGATCGGCTCTTTCGACGGGCAAGAAGGCATGTTCCTCGTGTGAACGACGCAGGCAAACCCCCGCCGAAGTCGAGCTCACCATTTCTCCCATGGAACCGTGCAAGTATCCCAGGATCATCACGCTCTATCGTAGGAAGGGGCGACGGGTTGGTTGCGGTGTAAGGGGTCGAAGGGGAAGGACCACCGCATGCCATACAAGATACCACACTCCTTGGACTTAGTCTAAACGCTGGAGGTCTTCAAAGTAACGAGAGCGTCAACGTCCAAATCGGTGGCAATGGAAGTTTGCCGTTTTCAGCTACCCAAGGACGCATCTGTCGGTATTGCCCTCCTCACCGACAAGGAGAAATCGACCCTTACAAAAGCGGTGCAAGGCGTGTGGAATCTTGCGTGGCATTCGGACTAAGGTTTGACTGCCTTGCAATGAGAACAGATTGCTCGGAAGGTGTTTGTGCAATGATGTTCAGGGCCCCAACAGCAAATATCGAAAGAACCAACACCTCCGACAGGCACGTGCCAGGCGATACACACCACAACAATACATGGGTCCCGGTAAAGATTGCCCCCGTCATGCATGCAATATGTTCGCGTAACTCACTTTGCCACCTCGGCATCCAAGGCTCTGTTTAGGCGTCCAGTGCATTTCTCGCCAGTCAGGAGTACTTGGCAACCTTTCATGACGCATTGTAGGAGGTGTTGCAACCCGCGGGAGGTTTTTGGCCTATGTAGCGCCGACGGGTGTAGCTTATAATTGGATTGGTCGGCAGCTGCCCGCACCAATCAGCGCCCACAATACGACGGGGAACAACGGTGCTTCTACTCGAAAAGGGTAGGCCAAGAAAAATACGGCATTTTCTCACCGATTCAACAGGGCTTCCCTTCACGACAGCCCCAACACCACTGCACGACAAAATGTACAACAGGAGGGACCTGTCGAAAGCTGACTTCCCATGGTGATACCATCCTCAGTGAAGATGGCAACGTACTGTCCTTGTTCAAGGAAGTCGTGCAGAGCTGTTGTTGGGCAGTGGAGGGGGTCATCATCCTCGCCATCGCTCCACGAATGTCACTGCGGGCAACAGTCAATCGCAAACGAATCTTGAAATGTATATGATTGACTGTTTACGATTAGCCATCGCTCGGGCGAGTCTCAGCCCCTGCTGGAAAAATCGTTTGCAACACGCGGGAAGATACGGGTTCTCTCGGCGGCGGTGCGCCTGTAAGTGCCGTCAACGCTAGATCTGCACCTTGGGGTGGTGAGGGGCAGGAGCCCAGCGCAGTCGAAGACGTCACTGAGGAACGCGTTCTCCTGCATGCCCACAAGACCAGTCGCCGGAGATGCGCTCCATCTGAACCTGGTAAAGCAGAAAATGCATATAGACGCGGTATGATCATGCAAAAAGCTCTCGCCCGATATGACACGCAAGACGCGGAGGCTTCTTCAACGTCGAAAGCACCTTTTGTCCTTTTTCAGCTCATACTTGCGGGATCGTTTGATGTACCCTCCACGTCCAGAATGTGTTTCGACGTGCTGGATGACGGTGAAGCTCACACAAACACACAAGTGCGGTATACGCCAACGGCGATGAGCAGAAACTTCATCAATCAACAAGGTGTCGTTCTTCTCTTTCCTGCGCTTCTGGGAGTTGTAACTATGAAGCTAGGATGCGATGTTTCAGACACAGCAGTTTGTGTGATAGAAGCCGAAGATGGCCGTTTGTATTTCTATTGTAGGTGACAACGACCGACCTCTTCAAAGGTAGCACGCCACGGGCCAGGAATGGGCCGGATCACGAGTATGTCGACTGTTTGGCAGCAGGACCACGTGGATGGTGCTGAGACTGAGGCTGGTGCCCAGGCTGACGCTGGTGTCACCTCCGCTTGCTGTAAGTGCATCGAACCCCAGTTTTTAGGCAATGGCTGTACAATGCGCACGTGAGGGGTGTCACGGTCGTACTTTCACTCACGAGCGGTCTATGTAGGTCCGGGCCGTCGATGGTGTAAACAGGTACGTCCGGTGGGAGTCAGGTACGTGGGATATCTTGCAGTACCTGGTACAAGACCTGTGTCAGTTGCGCAACGCGGAACGCATCAGCGCGGCGATAGTGGCGGGAAAACAGAACTCCGGGTTCCACATCGATGGTATTGGCCCCAGCCCCAGGTTGAAGATCACCGACGTTTTCGGCACGAGCCACGTGCATCTGTGCGATTGGTTGGCTAGCGCTCTTTTTGGTGTTGCCACGTTCAGAGAAGTTCAAGGTTGATCGCATCTAGACTAGTCCCTTAGAGACGAAACGGAGCATCATGACTTCAGCAGCATCATCATGGCCAGCGTCCATGTCCATACATCACACACCTGCAAGGCATCAGGCCATCGCACTTCTTTCTCTTTCGCGCATCCCGAAATTGTTCGAAATAGGCACACTTGCGTCTTTCCTGTAGCTGGGATGCATGGTAGCAGTCGCTGCATGGCGTTACCCTGCGTGCATGGTTGAAAGCAGGGGTGTTCAGGCGGTAGAAACGGTCGGGGAAGCAAAGCCTTTCCAATTTATTTCCTGGAGCAGAGCGGGGTGGTTTTTGTCTTTCCGAAAAGCCGTGGAGCGGTGGTGTGGTTCATCCGAGGGCACGATGTCTCACGGAGCGGATCGTTGCTTTTGCTCATGTCACGGAGCGGTTTGTTTTCCTCTGTGCCAGAACCGCGTGAAACCGTGGCTTTGACGACGGTGCACGTCAAAAGAAGAACTTCGCATCATTCGAAATTCGTACAAGCTGAGGGAGACCTGCAATTTCGTGAAATACGTTGGGTTTGGGAAATCGAAACCGATCTTTCTGCGCGGCGTGCTGTGCGTGGAGGCCGTCGGTGACACCGTAAGCGTTCTCGGGGTCAGAGGAGCCCAAACGAACGCGGGAGCTGTCAGTTAGTTAGATACAATCAGGGGGACCATTGCCCACATCGATACCCCCTCGATCTGTTCGTTCCAGTCACACTCACAAAACAGCAAGAATTCACTCCGTTGCCTCCTTTCCTGTTGGAACTGCCAGTCAAGAAACATCAGGTGATCTCATGTACTTCCTATTTATCACCACCAACTCGCTACAAGAGAGCGCCAAATCCCAGCTACAGATGCTTGCTACACTCGGGAGATTCAAACTCGAGAACCATTTGGTCTCCCGCACGAGTAGTTCGGACAAATTCAGCTTAAGCCTTCCCAAAAGACTGAGTGCAAGCAGTTTGCCCACTTCATATTGACGTATGGCCCCGATGTTTGCTCTCCGGAGTTAGATCGGGCTTCGACATGAAGGAAAACATAACCGTCTCTACACAGTCAGGCGTCATTTCCTGCCAAATGAGGGTGTCCACGAACCCTAGACATGACGGAACTCTCTCTCTGAATGGCAACAATTATTGCACTTCCAATGCAAAGGTCACATACGTAGTATTGGGGGGTTGGGAAGCTCGCACGAGACTCGTGAGTATGACTCAAGCCGTGCAAAAACCGTGACTCCGTGGAAAACTGAGGCTGTACTGCCGTTTAAACCGTGGGTTTCGCGGTTTAACGGTGGATTCTGTTACGGAGAGGCCCAATCTTTCTCTCCATAAAGATAACGTGTAACATATGGATATTTGGGAAACCTCACGGACGGAGCGCACCCGTTTATTTTCCGAGGACACAAATCGAACGGAGCGGAGATTGTTTTGCACGTGTCACAGGTCGGAGTGTTTGGGGTACATGGATACAAGATCCGATCTGGAGAGCATGTGTGTGGGGGGGTATGCTGTTGAGGTCCAAGTTCGAGGTCCCTTCAGAGATAGCACGCACATGTGTTCACTGTATAATACACACGGTACCTGAATGCGTGCTGGAAGCAGCACCGGGGTGTGAAAATCAAGTTTCGTGTCATCTGCATCGGTCCTGGGTTAACTTAGTCCGCAGACATACTTCATACCGTGGGTGGGCACGGTAGCCCCCGAGGGTAGGCACGGGGGCCACACACACGAAGCGAAGCGTTTTGTTATTTAATGTTATTGGAAATCTCACGGAGCGGTTGCGACCACTCCGCTCGGCCCCGCTCCGCCGAGAAAAACCGTTCCGTGAACACCTCTGGTAAAGTTACTGCAGAAGGTTTGTTTAGAGGAACGGTACAGACGCATCGCCTCCCACAGGGCTGGTGACGCTACCCGTCGTGACTACCTGGAATGAATCTCGATGAGTGCTTCGCGTACAATGAACACACTGATAAACCCATTTCTCATATACAACGAACTTAAGGGGTGATGGGCGACCCTTCCGACGCTTCTGACACTGGCTCTATTTTCATACTTCATGCAAAGTACCGAAAGAAAGCAACCTTCCCGCCGTTGAGATCTTATGCATTCTACTCCCATCGGTCGAGGATACCATGACACACAAGGATTTCATCGAAATACTCCCCAGTACTGCGCGTAGCAAATACAAGATATAACGTTATCTGTGGGCGCTATCCGCAGTTGATAGCCATGAAACCTCGTGACTGAGCACTAACCAATTGTCGTCGTTTCTTGTGTGTGTCGATGCCCACCCTCACTTTTAGGGGTGGTGTCATGATCATGTGCAATAACGCCGCTGCATGGCTACCCGGGACCGAAGAGGTAGTCTGCTGGTCCCCCTAGCGGTGGGGAGGTATCCACCTCCCGTGTCCCCGCGAAGCCTTGCAGCTGACCAGCAGACGCTGAACCCATCCTCTTCAGCTGCTGCGAGAGGCAACGAAGAAGGAACTCGACGTCGCGAGAACGCTGGGGGCCCAATACAGACACCTAGGGAAGTAGATCGAAGCGCCGGGTGCAAAATTCCGGCGCACTGTTGAAAGGTTCGGGGCACGGATCAGGGAAGAAGCGCCTGGCGAGGGTTTAGGCCAGACGTTCTTCAGTAAGACTACACGCGCAGCGGGGGCACCAAATTGCAGAGGTGGACTACGAGGAACAGCGGTCGCTGGCGAGGGAGCACGCACCGGTCCGCGAGGAACGTGAGATCACCGAGGCTGAGCGTCATAAAACAGCGAGCACTTCCACGGGAGTTCGTTCTCGGCGGCGAGTTCAAGATTGGAAGAGTCCACGAGAAGACGCCGATAGTGACCGAAGCAAGGGAGAGAGGAAGCTGCGCGGGAAGGCATGCGGGCACCAGGAATGCGGTTGGGTCACCACCACTCCTGGTCTCATGTGTGCCCTTGAGGGGAGCATTTGGCAGGAGAGAAACTGAGTGCTGCATGTCACAGGTCGGCGGATGAGAAGGGCTGGCTACCTCGGTGGACACCGACAAATGGATGATCGTTTTGCTGGCGATGAATTCGAGGTTCCTCAAGGCCAGCGGCGAGGGGGCGCTTTAAGTGGCCGTGTAGAAGGTTGTGGGGGGTACCTCGAAGTACATTTGGGTAGACAGGGTATTCCCCGCCATCACCAACTCAAGGCAACGAATCTGCGTGGCCCACGATGGACTCCGATTTCCATGGTTGGATTCCCGGCGACGACAAGAAAGTAAGATTTTCTTGTTCTTGTCCACCTGCTTGCTGGTTGCAATTCCTGTCTGCCATATCGGGTCTACCTTTCGCGACCATGTGGGCTCCGGCGCTGAAGAGTGCGCGGACGGACGGTGTGTTTCGCGCGTCAATCTTCTTGTGTGAGGGTGGGATATGGGGCGTCAAGATCGACGAGCGCATCAATCTGTTGGCGGCCATTGTCGTGAAGTATGAGGCTGCCTGTGCTCGTGGTGGCCATTCTCCGGGCGAGATTCTCCCCAGTGCCAACGGCGGTGTCGCACATTTCAACGTGCCCTGCGTTTGAGTCCATTCGCCAGCAGAGCGAGTGAGGCCATCAGGTGCTTGGATACCGGCAGGATTGCTGCTTCGAGGCGGTGCCAGCACGAGACTTCAACGGCAATGGGTGGGGGATCGACCCGAAAAGGGGATGGACCAACTCGGGGCACATTACAGCGGAAAACTGCGTGCTATTGTGGTTTGACTATTCTTACGTTGGGCCCGACAACAAGACGCAAACGGAGAAGCGTCGTTGCAAACCGGACCCGGGTAAGAACAGTCCCGGCGTGAGGTGCGGCTGTCAGAAAGCCGGAAGGAATGCTCGCTGGCACGCATGTGCAGGGCTACCTGTGAGCCCGACGCTCGGCTCCCTGCTGCTACATCCAGCCTTCCTGCTTCGTCCACCGTTCTTGCTACACCTTCCGTTCCTGCTACGTCTGCCATCGTAGCCGGAGCCCTGCATTCTCTTTTGGCTTCAAGAGCCGCCAGTGAGCAGGCCGCCGATAGTGAGCCGGAAGCCGCGCCGGACGATTCGACAGGGACCTAGGCGAAGCAGGAGGGGGGGGAGGAGGGGAAAGACGAGGAGGAGAAAGAGGACAAAAGCGCCGGATGGAACCCCAGAGTGGGAATCGATACGTCCGACTACGGCGATGTCTTCAGCGACTGGGGATCAGACGTGTCGGAGGGCGGGCCGGATGTAGAGTGGGGGGACGCGGGGGGAGTCGACGGCCCATGGGGGGCGACGAGAACTGACTGGTTCTTTGGGTTCAAGAGCCGTACTGAGGTATGCATCTGGTTTAGTTTGTATTCACCAACTTCTCGACCATATTCTGGGGATGGGGCTCACGGATTCGCGTGTTTGTGGTCCAAAGCCATGGTCGGAGCACCTACTACGGCGCTCAGAACGCTGACCGAAATCCCGCCCAGGTGACCTGAGTCCACACCAACCAACGCCATGTTTACCGCTTTCCGTTGTTTGCCTTTGCTGCATTTCCTTGTGTGTCATTGAATGGTGGCAGTGACGACGACAGGTTTCTTCGTGCGAAATCGATTGTGGTGGTGGTGGAGGAGATCTTAGAGAACAGGGTGTGGGGATTGTGTACCTGTATAGGGGTGGGTGGGAACCGCACGAGCTGGATAGATTGTTGGCACCACCACTGTTAGCCCGCTATGCTGCGATCCTTGCATTTGTTCCATTCGTCAAAGTTCGGCTCTGGGCTCCTATGGTAGAAGTGTGCAGCTATTTTGTGTGTTCCTCGTGGCCAACAACCCGCTGAATTGGTTGCAGGAAACGACTGCTGTCTACTTCGACCCAATGGACCAGCGTGTGTGACGTGCTGGAGTCAGTTTATTTTGTTTTCCTTTTTTTGTTTTCTGTCGCCGCTAACTGTAGTGATTTCACTACATTGACCATCGGGCCGATGTTGGAAGCAGGCCGATGTTGGAAGCAGTCTTCCTTGTTGTACATTGACTAAATTCAAATGAAAGCCTCGGACGAAAGTTTACATTTCTCTACGGTAACCAAGTACTTGTACTTAGGCGGCGGTGAAGTTCTCGTTCCACCCTTTCCAAGCGCATACACGTTATGCTCTCCGTGGACAGCCCGGGACCTCGCTCTACCACGCCATGCGAAGAAATGTGCGTGTGCGCCCTGCAGGTGATATGCTCACAAACTTCCGAAGGTGACAGTACTTCGTTCTTTGCAAGGTATAGAAGTACAGCGCCCGGGTTTCGCCGCACCCCGGAAACACAAGGCACTCTGCGAGCGTGATTTTTTTGTCTTTAGTTCGAGCCAAAACGGGGTCGATAAAAAAAACGATCGCGAAAGAGAGTGAAAAGAGAGAGGTACGATACGGGCTCTCTTATTGGTTGTTGGCACGGCTAGTTCCCCCCCCCCCGGCATTTACGCCGTTACAGGTCAGTTCCGGTCCAAATAATCTTGGTGCGCGCCGAATTCGCGTACTCGACTTGAGCTGCATAATTCAAATAGATATTCAAAGTGCTGTACAACCGCGGAAGAGAAAGAACAAGGTTTTCGTGTGATTGAGAGCGAAGTTTCTGATTGAGAGCGAGATTGCGCGATGCGCTGTATGTAGCTGGACTACCGCTGAGAGGTGGAGCTTGCTGCGTGACTTGAATTGAAGGCCTAGCCCCTAGCTACAAGCCGATACCCTGGTTATCCTGTGGGCGTCTCTCGTTGTGGAGCTACAGCGGGGAGCAGAATCTACAGCAGAGCTCACCGCCCGCGATCAAATCGCCCTGAAACAGTTTGAGGCAGGAATAGCCAATCTGGGGAAATCTAGCAACTTGTCTAGCTCCTAGCTGCAGCATCCGATCGCGATGACACGCATATGCTCGTGACGCTGCTGATGAGACCTTCAAATTGCGCCGGTTCTTGGAAGAGCCCGCCCCCTACTTCCCAAGAAATGGCAAGAGGCGTCTGGACCCGAAATTTCAATTTTTTTGGCTCCCGCTCTCAATCGTATACTCCGCTCTCAATCAGGCGAAAACCCTGTTAAAGCTGCAAGATGCGAGGCATCCCATTGTACGCAGACTTGAAACACCTAACTAACTAGGCATGACGCGTGTGCGTTGATGCCATTTTCTAACCAAATCCGCCCTTTCCGCTGACTGCGTGGAACATATCACTGCAAGTATTTGTCGTCTTGCTCTCCACCCATCAGAAGGCATTCGTGCGAAGTTCTGTGCGAATTGGCAACGTATACAGCGTGTTCTCGTGTTCGCCGGGAAAGTGCGGTTGGCTCGGTAGAGGGTACAGAACGGGCCCGCAATTGAGAAAAACGGAAAATGAGGCTCAACTCTTCACGTAAAAAAAGAAAACATGGCAAAGAAACTAAGTTCAATCTCGCCCACAACTACATAAGAAACGTCCCAATAAGAAACATGATCGGGTGATCCCCCCAGATATAAGAAGCGAGGGGTTGCCGGGAACTTGTCCAATAAGAAACTTCCCACTGATGCTGCTGCTGCTGCCATGCTCCAACCCCCTTCAAGGCTAATGTAATACTTATAGGTAGGAGGAAGGGATAGTTATTTTCGCGGTGCCCCCCCTCCCAGCAGAGAGAGTAGTGGGAAAGAAGGTGGTACGATGTGGGGTATCAGGTAAAACAGGGTTTTCGCACGATTGAGAGCGAAGTTTCCGATTGAGAGCGAGAACCAATAAAATTCGAAATTCGGGTCCAGACGCCTCCCGCCATTTCTCGGGAAGCAGGGGACGTGCTCTTCCAAAAAGCGGCGCAAATTTTTTTTGGCTCCCGCTCTCAATCGTATACTCCGCTCTCAATCAGGCGAAAACCCTGTTAAAGCTGCAAGATGCGAGGCATCCCATTGTACGCAGACTTGAAACACCTAACTAACTAGGCATGACGCGTGTGCGTTGATGCCATTTTCTAACCAAATCCGCCCTTTCCGCTGACTGCGTGGAACATATCACTGCAAGTATTTGTCGTCTTGCTCTCCACCCATCAGAAGGCATTCGTGCGAAGTTCTGTGCGAATTGGCAACGTATACAGCGTGTTCTCGTGTTCGCCGGGAAAGTGCGGTTGGCTCGGTAGAGGGTACAGAACGGGCCCGCAATTGAGAAAAACGGAAAATGAGGCTCAACTCTTCACGTAAAAAAAGAAAACATGGCAAAGAAACTAAGTTCAATCTCGCCCACAACTACATAAGAAACGTCCCAATAAGAAACATGATCGGGTGATCCCCCCAGATATAAGAAGCGAGGGGTTGCCGGGAACTTGTCCAATAAGAAACTTCCCACTGATGCTGCTGCTGCTGCCATGCTCCAACCCCCTTCAAGGCTAATGTAATACTTATAGGTAGGAGGAAGGGATAGTTATTTTCGCGGTGCCCCCCCTCCCAGCAGAGAGAGTAGTGGGAAAGAAGGTGGTACGATGTGGGGTATCAGGTAAAACAGGGTTTTCGCACGATTGAGAGCGAAGTTTCCGATTGAGAGCGAGAACCAATAAAATTCGAAATTCGGGTCCAGACGCCTCCCGCCATTTCTCGGGAAGCAGGGGACGTGCTCTTCCAAAAAGCGGCGCAAATTGAAGCTCTCTTCAGCCAGGCCTGTCCTCCATCGGCCGTTTTATTTTCGATTTAGATACACAAACTTTATTTCTATACTAATTTCAAGTAATTCCACCTTCTTATTCTCCGTCATACAAGCAAAACGGCCGATGGAGGACAGGCCTATCTTCAGCAGCTTCGCGTGCATGTGCATGCGTGCATATGCGTGTCACTGCGATCGGCTGCAGCAGCGAGGAGCTACGCATGTTGCTAGATTTCCCCAGATTGGCTATTCCTGCCCGAAACTGTTTCAGGGCGCCGTCGCCTGGCGCGGTAGGCCCTCCCGTAGCTTCTGCTCCGCGGTGTAGCTCCACAACGCGAGACACCCGCAGGATGACCCGGGTATCGGCTTGTAGCTATGGGCAAGCCCTTCAATTCAAGCCGCACAGCAAGCTCTACCTCTCAGCAGTAGACAAGCTACATCGTATCGCACGATCTCGCTCTCAATCAGATACTTCGCTCTCAATCGTGCGAATATGTTGTTCAAAGTGGTGGGATGACGAGCTGAAAGAAGAAAAAGGGGAACGTTGAGAAGTCCTCAAGCAGTACCTGAGTGAGGCGTCTGAGGAGAGTTGGGAAAAGTACAGGGCCAAGAGAAAACAGGTGAAGGGACTAGTGAAAAAGACGAAAAACTGTATTTGTGACGAAGTAGTACAGAAGGCCAACGGAGGCCTGGAGGGGAACGTCAAGCAGATGTGCGAAGGGATTAGTGGAATGGTAAAAAAGACCGCGCAAGGGGGGGATACAGGGGTCGCAACTTTGCGAGGTGTGAACGGTGGATTAGTCAGCAGTGGGAAGGGAAAAAGGGAAGTTCTAGCAGGACACTACAAGAGACTTGGAGTGCCCTCGGAGAATGAAGCTTTTGACCAAGTGTTTAAGAAGGAGGTGGACGCATGGGCCCAAAAAGAAGAAGAGACATCGAAGGCAGACGTTGGGAACGTAGAACTAGAAAAGGAGTTCACTGAGGACGAGGTTGAGGCGTGTGTGAACAAGCTGAAGTGCCACAAAGCAGCAGGAGCGGATGGGATAGTCAACGAGTTCATGAAGTTTGGGGGGAAGGGGATGATCCAGCTGATGGTACTGCTATACAATTGGGAGTGGAAAAACGAGTATTCGCCAAGAAGATGGAGGGAAGGAGTGGTTGTAAACTTGATTAAGAACGGAGACAAGACTGACCCAGGAAACTACAGGGGGATCACACTGTTGAACA
>CACKRE030005044.1:70161-88479 GCA_902602495.3 Ectocarpus sp. CCAP 1310/34 | reverse complement strand
ACGGTACGAGTACAAAAGATTTATTACCTCCGCCTTTCACGACTACTAGTCTATCTAGGCGTGTGTGTGTGCGGCGCCTCCACCTCCATTATTAAGGGAGGGGGACAGATCTGATGCATGTCGCCGTATGGAAAAAACGCATGTAGATTAGTCTAGAGCCTAACATAGACTAGCGTCAAGGCTGTTTGTGCAACCTGCATTAACCAAGTATAACATGCTAACGATACGGAAAGAGAATGCTGGGGAGCAAAAGCGAGAGAGTAATGTGCAGAGAATTCGCACCAGCTTGTCCATCTATCGATCTAAGCCTGGATATAGTCTACACAAGTGTGGGCTGCTGCTGCTGCTGCACAGCACCACCTACTACTGCTGTACAAATATAGTCTATCATGGGGCACTTACTTACTCCAATGCAGTTCTGTTTTTTTTGTGTTAGCTAATTCACCCATAGCTACTGCTACAAAAAATAGACGCGAATGCGCGAGATATTGACGTGCGACGCCAATGCTTGTGGCGGCAGTGCCGTGTCTTTACTTGGGATACCTCTGTAGAATACAAATGTGGTCTAGACTATCTACAAAAATGTAGACTTCGCACATAGACTAGACTAGTCTACATATNATGGGAAGCACTCCATTCACCTGGTATGGTACTCGCGGCGCGCTCAGATCTATACTGCCTGCTGTGAAAATCCGGGATTTCTTCGGTTTTTGTCCCCGGGGTCTCGTTTAATAAACGATACCCATGGGGTTCGTTTACCGGCTCCCCGCAAATGCAAGATGCAAGGGGGTAGCTTCCTCTCTCGAGGCCCCCTGGCGAATTCGCACCTGGAAGCCCGCGCCCCTACAAATGGCGCAGCAGACATCCTCGCCCTGGCTAGTGCCGGCGTGCTAGATCCCTATGCACGTGCGAAAAGCAGGTAGAACTGTATGCAGCACAATGCTCGTCGTCAACTTGCACACAGCTGTCAGAGGTCTCAGGCCGCTCATTATTAGCGGTGGCAAGTCGAGTCACAGTTTGAACTCTCTCCGCATGATGACGACCAAAGTCTCTGTGTTGGACCCGTCAAGACCAAGACCACAGCTTCGCGAGTGCATCCTGGGAGCGCCGGACGAGCCTGGTTGTTACATCTTCGAGTCGCGAGATGGGCGCAAGCTGTATATCGGCAAGAGCGTTAACCTCTCCTCGAGAGTGCAAAGCTATTTCAGCAGCAGCAGCAGCAGCAGCAGCAGCGCGGGCAACGGCGCTGAACATGCGATGCGTCCCGGACGGAATCTGTCGCGCCGCATCGCGGTCATGACAGATCTTGTAGAAAGGTGGGTGACAGCTGAAAGAGATAGTTTATCTGGCGGTCGCAAGAGGGATGGGGTGTGAACTTTACCTTTGCACCCGGTTGGGCATCTGATCTGAGATAGAAGTACATACGCATAGTAGTTTGTTTTTTTATGTTGAAGTATGGTGGTACGCAGTCGTCAGTATGCAAATAAAACTTCCGGCGGATTCTACGGTACCGCAGTATATTCATAAGTAGTGGTGTGCTGGCACTGCTGTAGTCTGGTCGTGCAAAACGAAATCATCACGATCCGAAGCAGGTGAAACGCTATCTTTTGTCACATGCCACCTGTACCACCATCTCCACCGCCAAGGCTGGGCTGTGATCTCCTTACCGCACTTCCAGAGAAAGGGCAGCGGTAGGTGGAAGATTTGGTGGACTATAATAGTCTAGTGAGGGGAGCGAGGGTCTCAATGTTCAAATGTGTGTGTGTACAGTAGCGTGGATGCTCGAAGTCTCTATAATGTACTTACAGTACGAGGAGCGTCCCTGAAGGCGGTCAAAGTGTGCCAAGTTTTACACACCATACATACACCAGGCTCCCCAATCTATTGTTCTCCGCATCAGTGGAACAGCCATTCGACAATCGCATTCTGTCACACATTGCATTTGCAACTGATACCGGCAAGGGTAATAGACATGGAGTGAGATGACCCGCCCTCATTTGGTTCATGATCGCATGGTGTGCCTGGGTATGCATACGACTGCCGCATTGGTACATCATGCAACCGTGGGGAGCCGAACATGCGGCGGTCATGCACGCGCCCAGAAATTCTAACTTTAACCCCGGCGCTTTCAATTTTCCCTTGCTTCATGTACCTCAAAGAATCGACTATATTGTCACGGCGTCAGGAGCAGAAGCTCTTCTACTAGAGGCGTCCCTCATCCGACAGCACCAGCCACCGTTCAACGTCCTTCTCAAGGATGACAAGCAAAATTGTGAGAGCTTTTGTAACCTCCACGTAGTACTGTAGTACTGGTTGTGTTGCACCTTGGATCCACGTGCTGCTGCCGGTGTCGAGGGCTGGCTATCGGTATTGGCTACAATTCCCACTTGTTGGGGTCTGGCCGAGCCCCCCTTGCCTCCCTCCACAAAACCGTTCCTCACTGGCTATCTATCGCCGTGTCTCCCTTACGCCCCCGATCTCACAACACCATCCGCGTGCTCGGTAGACCCGTACGTCTGCGTCACCTGGAGCGAGCCTTACCCTCGTGTCCTCATCACCAGAGATAAGCCACGCCGCGGTGGAGGGTCAGAAGACCGATACTACGGACCCTTTGTGGACGCGGGACAGGTCAAGTCCACCGTCGCTCTCGTCCGGCGCGTACTCCCCCTACGCGAACGCGCCCGTCCCCTCTACAAGGACAAGCCTTGCCTGAACTATGACATGGGCATCTGCCCGGGGCCTTGCCAAGGTCTCGTTTCTGAGGAGGATTATGCCGAGACAGTTCGGCTGGCGGAGATGGTATTCCGGGGCGAGGGCACCCAACTCCTCTCCACGCTCCAAGGGCGCATGGAGAGCGAGTCTCGCGCAGAGAGGTTCGAACGAGCAGGGGAGATCAAGGCACAAATAGCCCTTGTGCGAGGGGGGCTGTTGGGATCGTCGCTGCATTTTTCAGCCGGGGGCGTAGCTGCCGGCGGCGGAGGGGACCGAGGAGGGCTCCAGCCCAGAGGAGACGGCGCCAGGGCTTCCTCTGCGGAAGGCGGCGGGTCCCGCAAGGACGTTGTGGCGGTGGGGCTGGCCGGAGGCTTGGCGTGCTTCCAGGTGTTCCAGGTGCGAGGCGGCCGTCTCATTGGCCGGCTGGGTTTCACGTACAGAGTGGAGGAGGAAGGATTGTCGAGAGGAGAGGTCCTGCAGGCGTGCCTGGAGCGGTACTGGGGAGACGTGCTCAAGTCCGCGCCGACCACAGCAGGCGGGGTAGGAGACGAGGTGGGCGACAGTCTTCCATCCCGGGCATTGAACGGCAACGCTGGGGCTAAAAGAGGGAAAGGAGGGGGATTTTCTGTTCTGGACGTGCCAGAAGAAATCGTCACAGCCGACGCGCTGCCCGAGGGTGGGGCGGTCTTACTCGCGGAGCTCCTTTCTGGCGCCAGGAAAGCAGCAGCCGGCGCGCAGCGCGGGGCACAAGTGACCGGTCGGGGCGAAGGCGGTTCTTCTAGAGACCTGACGACGGAGAAAGCAACAACTGGGAAGGCGCGGGGCAAGAGGTCGGTGGATAAGAGTTACCCGCCAGCGGTTGCGGTGAGGGTCGTCCACGGCGAGAGCGGCGCGGGGGAGCGGTACCATTTGTGTGTGATGGCGCTAAAGAATGCAGAGCTCGAAGCGAAGCGCCTGCTTCGGGGCGGCGAATCGACCGCGCGGGGGCTGTCCCAGCTCGCGCGGATGCTGGGCCTTGCCTCAGGCCCCGCTCGGATAGAGGGCTACGATGTAAGCCACACCGGGGGCGGAAACGCGGTGGGTTCCCTGGTCTGTTTCTTGGACGGCAAGGCCAGCCCCAACAACCACAGGCGGTACAGAATCAGATCGCCCGGAATCAGGAAGGGGCATTCCGACGACTTCGCCAGCCTGAGAGAGGTGATCGCCCGACGTTTTTCGCCTCCGGCTCCTCCTCTTCGATCGCCGTCGCCACCCTCACAAGCCAATCCGGTGCCTGAGCTAGTCCTCATCGACGGCGGGAAGGGCCAGCTGGCCGCGGCCCTGGAAGGAGCGGCGATAGCGGCCGATGCGTGGCTTTCTGTCGAGCGTGGGGGAACGACCACGCTCACTGACTGGGATACCGAGCCCGTCGTCGGCGCAGCGGCCGCCGTTGACACCGGGTCCCCTGGCGCACCACCGTTAGAAAGCGGAGAGCTTGCCGGGACGGCCCTCGTCGACGACGCAGTGCGAAGGGACCAAGCTTCATGGTCGGCGCTACCCCCGCTGGTGGGGGAGAGGACAGCCCAGGAGGAAGACCCCGACGCGATTTTGTCGACAGCGGCGGTTCCCCCGCCGGAGTCGTCGAGCGGGGACGTGGCAGGTGCCCGGACCGTAGACGTCGGCGGGGGAAGGAGAGTCACATTCGTTTCCTTGGCCAAGAAAGCAGAGGAGGTTTACGTGCCTGGGTCGAGTGAACCACTGGCGGCCGCTCTCGAGGCGGGTCCGTCTTCGCCGGGGGTAATGGTCTTGCGGCAGGTGAGCACCCGAGTTGGCCGTCAAGAGCTACATTGCCATTAATCTGCCATGGACGGGGTAGTGGGCTTGAGGCGGGTGAGCACCCGGGTGAGGCCGTCTAAAGTCACCTCCCCATGCTGTCACGGTCACTGTGGCGCAGCGGGGATGTGCGGAATGGATGGGGGCGAACTGATGTGTTGTTCCCCTCATCAATTGACCACGTTCTCGCTCAAGAAAGAACCCCGCCTTTGGTACCACGATGTACGCACAGTTGTGCAGCGGTTCAAAGCTTGCGGTCAGGAAGGCGTTCAAGCGAAAATATTCTGTTTCTCGCGGAGTTGTCTGACATTCCTGCCGTGTTGTTTCGCTTTGAAAATCGTGTACGTCGCGATGTATTGACATGTCTGGGAACCCGTTGTTAAGAAGGTTGCCCGCCGTCGCCAGTTCCGTCGTCCGAAAGGCTGCGCGGGCTTGTCAAAAGTCAGCCCGTCGAGAGTAGATCTGATGTCACGCTGCCCGTCGGGCTAGGATTTTTGTTAAACTTTCCTTGAACACGGCAGGTGCGAGATGAGGCCCACCGCTTCGCCGTGGCGTACCACCGCAAGCTCCGTGGCAAGGACATGTTCCTTCCAGGACGGGATAGTGTTGCGACGGAAGAAACAGATAGCGTTAGCGGTGGCGGTGGACAGCAAGATTTCGAGTCCATCGCAGGTGTGTTGGCCACGACGGCGTTTTGCCGCTACACAGCGGACGCGTCCCTTGCAGCCATCGAGCACCCATGACCGTTTGGTTACCGGGCGGGACGTTGCATGTCCGGCTTGCACGTTGTTAGTAGCCTCGCACCCAACGTTTCGGCTGTTGTTGGCCGTCACGCCCCTTATTCTAGCGAACGGGTGACTAAACGCGCATCGCACATTCGTATGTGATGCTTTTTGTGCATTTGGCTATTATCGCAGCAGCAACCCTGAGGCATTTCTCTATGAACCAGGGCTTGCTAATTTCTACTGCTGTTGGTGTCAACGGGTACTCGCAGAGTGGGCGGTGTGCGCGCCCAGCCCCTCAAAAGTACTGCTCAGTCAGTAGCGACAGCATCGAGCACCAAACTTATGGTCGAAATCATCCGTTCCTACCACAATATACTCGTCCTCTATCCGCTCGCGTCCGGACTTCATCCGCGTCCGGATTTGATCCGCCTCGAACTCACTCTAATTATCTCAAATCCTCACAGGGCTATCCTCCAAGGCCAGGAACGAGCTCACGATCACCTTTGGCTCTCTGGAGGGAGCAAGGATAGCGGGAGAGGCGGAATTGAGGAGAATACCCGGGATCGGCCCGGTTCTCGCAAAGAGAATTATGGCGTGAGGAGAGCGCACGAACAAAGCGAAGATGGTCGAAGATGGTGCTTATCAGGGAGGTTACTCGGTATCTGTTGTACGCCTCGTGGGTAAAACAGCAGTCGACTTTTTTAGGCGTGTTCTCCACGTACAGGAGCAAGGCGTCGAGTGCTGACTGGGTTCAAATCTAAAGTATATAGGGGATTCGTGCTTTGTTGCTGCTTGAGTGGGGGATATGACAGGAGCATCATTGCCGGGTAAACGCTGTCTCTGTGTGTGTTTTCGTCCTATTTGTTGTGGCGACAGTCCCCCCATTTTTCGTGGTGAGACGTGTACGATACTTTTCAGTGTATTTTTTCGTACGTCTACAACCATCCAGGGTCACACAGGAGGGGGTAAACACCAGGGCTTTGTACTTCTCTTTATTTCTTTTCATGCCCCACCTTCCTCCTGCGGTGCGTGCTGAATGTTATTTTTATCGCGAGAAGGGTCCAGCCGTCCCTTTCCCTCGTCAACGGTGCTAACGTCGAAGATTGGTACTCACGAGAACTTGTCAGCTATATTTCGCTTTCACCCGCACATTTCGTATTTTTTTCACCCCATGGGGATTCGAACTCACGACCTACCTCTGCGACTAGCGGATTGCGAGGATACCACTAGACCACCGGGGCGACCGGTAGTCTAGAACATGGCAACCCCCGGTAGTCTAGAACATGGCAACCCGAGTACCATGGCCTGGGCCTTCACTACAGATCCGTTGGTTTCAACGTCCGCAGAGTCGAAACGCGCCACGCTAGCATGTCCGTGCGGAGTCGGGGCAGCACTGGTCAAACTGATCTGTCTGGCGCTTCTATCGGCTTGACAAGGACCGCTGTAACGTACCAATTCTGCCTAACCAACACCGTATGCTCGGGTGTGAAGTTGGCGTTTGAAGAATGTGGAATGTTCACGCTGCGCACCCCGCGTTGCGGAGCAAACACTTGCCAACATCTTCAGACGAGGCCAGCCCTAAGATGCTTGTTGCTGGACAACTTGGCGGTGCTGCGGCTCCTGTGAGTGTCGACCCTAGCTGCGCCCAGTCCCACTCCCAAGATAAGGTGCCGGCCGCTGCCACAGCGAAAGGTGCGAATATATTGTTAGCCGTCCATCAACACTCTTCAGTTCTTAACTAAGTATACCGCAACCGAGAGGCTGAGCTTCAAGCAATAACCTCAAGAATCGCCAGCTCTCGTACACGACCAGAACGTCATGAAATACGCCTGTCGAGGAAGAGATGGGTCCTGGTCGAACGTGGGAGCCAGGGACCCTCCGGTTGCGAGCTTGTAGAACCTAATGTCATCGACGACGCCAGATCCGGCTGCGCTCGAACCACAGCTGGTATGCTTTGACCCACCCTTTGCGCAACTCATTTTTAAAGGTTCTTAGATATCCAAGGATCCGTCGCGCGACTCCACTGTACGGTTTCCTCCCGACTGAACCACAGCTCTATCTCGCGTCGGGCGGACTCCGGCCCATCCGAAGCGTGGACGAGATTTCGCCCTGTAGTCGTGTTTGTGTGCGAGGAGCAAGATTGTTATCACAAAGGAGCTGAACTTATTTCAACCTCGGCACAGTTTGGTCGGGACCCTTGGACACACAACAGACATACATGCCAGACGTATAAGCACGAAAAATTGAAGGAAGGCTGGAAGATGCCGAAAAACTCAAAAACGAGGAAGGGAATGAGACTCCAGAGGTCACGTTGGCGTGGAATCATTTCTGCTGGGAAGGAGAGCCGCAGCCCGGCTAGCTACGCAGCCGACGGCGAAGTGACACCGCCGCAGTGATTGACCCCGTTGCACAAGCACACAAGGGAGACAGATGACGCGCATTGGATACCAAAGGGCCGACGATTGCGACGAGACACAACACGAGTCGCAGAGAAGAGCGGAAGCTGGCTCTGACATGGGGGCTGTGGCGACTGGCGTCAAATCGAATGTACCGCAGGCACACATAGCATGACGCACCCCCACAACAATCAACCACCTGATTGAACGGAAATTTAACCATCAACTGAAAAAAAAAAAGATGACAACACCTGGCTGCTGCAGAAATTCTAGGTCGTCCATGGTAGGGCCACGTCGTTGGGCTTCAAAATATGACTCAGCCAACACCGAGGAAAGGGAGGAAGGGGGGGGGGGCGGGGAGGTGGTCACCTGCGTTCGTGCAGAGGTCTCCTCGTATTGTGCCCGCTCCCGCCTCGAGTGGGTTCGTCGCGCCCAACAACTGGCACGCGAAACGACGAAAGGTGGGGCACGCAGGCCAACGACGCAGCACGGAAGACACGAAGCTTACAAGCTGGCAGAAACAAAGCGCGTTTTTGTGTCTGTCCGTGTTTGGGGTCATTCTCCTGCTTGCGGAGATGAACACGAGCGCAATCCTCCACAATGGAGTAGCCACTCCGCCCACACACAGATATATCGTCACAGAATTCGCTACCCCTATCCTGTCAACAACCTTGCGCTCTCACTAAAAGTACCCCCAAACACAAGATCAGGTTATGTGTAGATTCAATTTATTCTGCAGCAATAGGTTCATTGGGGACGTTTGGATGGTGAGCACCGGTGCTACTCCCGGCTCGTCTATCCATCATACGACAGCAGACTAGACGAGCGGAGATTTCAGGGCGTGGCGGAGTGGAAGGCACACGTGGCTGCAGCAACAAATTGACGAAAAAATCACCTTGCGTCCCCCGGCGATGACGTTGTGCCCCTCCCACACCATGGCCACGACCGGGCCAGAGCACATGTAGTCCAACAACTTCTCAAAAAAGTCCTAAACGTCAAGGTAGTAAGGTCGAGGGAGAACGGGCAAAACCAGGCAACGAGTTGTGAGGTGGTCGACGGGCACGAGGCACAAGAACCAAGAAGAGCCCTGAGTACCAACGGTACGCCCCCCGTAGTTTACGAGTTGGAGGGCACGAGGCGGATTGTACGTATAGTGACTAACACACAACAAAATAGGGCCGCAACCTCCTTTTAAACGCACGCGAAAACCTTTTGCCTCTTCGAAAGACTGCCGCCTGTTCTGATACAGCGTACAACAAGTACGACACCGTCCCACCCACTTTGTCGGCGTGCTCCTCATAGTGGCGTTCCACCAGCTGTCGGCCGGGAGTGAGCATCTTGAGCCCGACCAGCTTCCACCCCTACGCGGTGGAAACATTTCGACAGTCAGTTGCTTGCGCCGGACACAGCAACCTCCGAAAGAAAACAAACAAGCCTCATCGAGGCGGGGATTCCGGGGGGAACATGTCGTAGGGGCGCTTGGGAGAAGAGATCAGCTGAGCGCTCAACGCCAAGGTGAAGCTTAGGGGCACTCTCAACCTCGGCGGCGTCACGACAAGATTATCAGAGCTTGCTCTACATCGGACTGTGTTCACGAGGGGCCCGTGCGGCCTGGCAATAGATGCATCGTAGTCGCACTGCCGTTTTCGCTGAGGGCTTTTCGGGAACAGGCACAAGGGTTGTCGCTCTCTTGGACGAAAAGCCCGCAACGACCCTTGCCTAAACAAAGAAAACATACCTTTCGTTCGAAACGCGACATCACCTCTCCGACGAGACCCCTCTGAAGACCATCCGGCTTTATGGCCTGCACATTCGTTACGATGGTTTTATTGGGTCAGCAACGTTCTGGTGTCCCGATGTGTAATGTAGTTGAGCACGTCGTACGAGGGGGGGGCTTAGGTGTTGGGGGGTATACACGCCCTCACATCGCCCCGGTGGTCTAGTGGGTAACCTCGCAGCCTGCTAAGGGCCAGGTCATCGGTTCGAGTCCCGGCAGAGTGAGTTTTTTTCTCACAGAATAAATCCTGGTCTAGGATGAAAGCGACGCGCTGCAAACAAAGCTCGTTGTTAGTAAACCATAGTCGACTTCGTAAGTCGCGAGGGAAGGGAAGGCTGTACCCTTCTCGCGATAAAAATACCTCAGGCAGGAACCGCAGGAGGGGGTCCAGCCCCCTCCTCCTATGTGACCCCGGCTGGGTCGTTAAGCTAGTAAAAGTGGAGGATAGGGGCCAGAGGGGCAGACGACAGAGTCCAATCAATTATGGGAGAAAAAAAAAAAAATCTCGGCGCGCCTGTCGGGGGGATCGGCGGACTAGATAGAAAAAGGCAAGTGCAATCCTCACTCTAACACATTGACAATATTTGTGCTCATACGGCGGTCCTCATGTTCTGTTCAACCTTTTCCTGGTCCACCTGTGCAGACAGACCGCGTCTCGGGACAATTGCATGTCGTTTTCGGGGCAACCAAGCTTCATTTCGAGTTGGTTCTTTGTGACACGAAATGTATTGCTCTCAACCACGGACGGTTCGTTCCGACTCTTTCAGTATACCACAAAGTATGACAGAAAGAAGCAGAAATTCAATCGAGATAAGCCTCTGTGAGGGAATGTGTTGAAGTCTTGACAGCAGGAAAGGTTCAGCGATACCTGCAGGGTACTGGAATTCGGTTCCTTACACCGAGAGACCAACCATGCCAGTTGGAACGAAACTCTTACAGTAAGACCTTTCTCTGCCGAGTCTTGGCTGGGTCAATAGCTTTGGAACCCTTCGTTTTTTCACGTGCTCTATGCACATGTATCTTGTACCTCGCGGGAATACACGTCGCAGGCAGTGTTTTCGATACAGACCTTGGCCGGAATGTCCCTCTGGGCAACTTGTTCATCGTGTGTTCATATGGCATCCGTCAAACCCGAGCGAAATAGGTAGCGGTTGCGAAGTGCGGTGGAGTGATACGAAAGTCTACAAATGTACTACAGGCAACCGAGCAAACAAGATGAGGAAGGTACGGAACTCGGGAAGGGAAGCCTACTGGCTTCCCGGTACTGCCGCATACTGCAGTAGTCTCCACATCAGGCACCAGAGCGGGACTGCTGTACGTAGGTGACTTCTAGTCAATAACCTGGATCTTGAATTTGGTTGCACCAACTTTGCCCCCGGCGGTCGCTGGCGGTTGGTCGACTACTCAGTTCTACACACAAACCCTGAACTCACAAAGAACGATCTCTCGGTGATGCTTCCCGGCATGCCGGTCCACGCATCTCCATCCTGCTGTTGTTGTGGGCCAGTTGTTGGAGATGGGCAGGATGATGGCAACGAGACTGGTGCTGTTGTTCTGGCTGGAGACTGTGCGAAGGAAATACAGGAGAGGCAGGCAAACAACGCCGCGGAGAACACGAAGGAAACACTCATCACTAGGGCAACCTTCAATCACAACAAACAAACGCTAACATATCGCGTTCACGGAGAGATGAAGATGCACCAGAGAGTAGAGGGTAAGGGTTCCGGGCAGCGGTAAGGGATTTCGCATGTGCAATTCAATTCATCAATTTGAAAAGCACGGAGAACGCCTCTTCGTATTTTCGCGCCACCTAGAACATTCCCCTCGCGGCCGAGTCGTGCGGGCACGTCAGGCTTATCCACCACGCCCATTCCCCGGCCACCATGGAAGCGGCACGACGGATGGAAGTGATCGGCTCACACCTCTCGGCCTCATCGGGTGCCTTGGCCGGCGCCCGAGACAGGCCAGACGACATCGTAATCGTTGATGCAATTCGCACACCCATCACCAGGGCAAGAAAGGTATGTGACTGCTGCGCTTTGCGTGCATCCAACGACATCAAGTGTCAAGCCGGCCGTGGTAGCAGTGTATTGCACTGCTCTGTTACCCGCTACATTCTAGCGCTCCTGAGATAGAGGGCTTTCGTATCAACCCACAACACATGTATCATCAAAAATTTCATCATGAAATCATGACGAATTCCGATTCCACCGCATTAACTAGAGAGATTCAGAGGGGCGCAGGCTCCAGGACACGCAAGCACGCACACCGCTATTTTTTTCTGTGTTGTACGTTGTACTTACTCGGTGGGCAACGTGTTTGCCAACAAGTAGAAACCATCTGCATATGATATGTACTCCCCAAACCTGAAAAGTAATTATTTAAAATCACACACCCCATATACACCCCATACACAATTTTAGTTCAATTGGGTTATCAAAAAAATTACGTGCAATTTTTAACGTTAGGACAAGCCCTCAGGGAACAAAGGCTCATTTTTATTCCGGCTACCGCACCAGGGGTGACATGAGATACCACACCGCTTGCGCCGATTTTCAAAGGTCGACTACTCCACGACGAGAAGGTGTCAAAAGCAAACGATATGTTTTGGGAAAGCTCTCAACGAGCCGGTTCCAACGCCACCATTCTCCACGCCACCACTCTTCGTGCTGTGGAATCCAAGTGATGTGTGTCTCTGACAACACCTTTGTTCACGCAATCTCCCGATTCAAACGTGCTCCGTAGGGCGCGTTCAAGGATACCACCCCTGATGTCCTTCTCGCAGAGGTCCTCAGCGCCGTTCTGGCGCGTTCCGGAGTAAGCCCGACCGACGTGGGCGAGGTAAGAGTCCTGATCCCTTCGGGGAGGTGTGGTAATGGAATTCGAAACAGGGATTGGTGCCGCGATCGTTGTCTTTTCGCCTAGCGTTCAGCGCGTCGGCTGCTAAACAGGTCAGTGTTCGGGTTGATCGAAGCCCAAGAGGCTACCGTTCCATTTCACGTGGATATATATATGCATGCTACAGAGTATTTCTCCGAGCATTCCGGTTCTCCAATCCTGCATCGCCTGGTGCCGCCGCGCGCACGAAGTCAGCTGGCACACAAAGTCGCCAAAATCAGAGGCAGGCCGCACACACCGCCACAGAAGCGTTTTTCGAGCCTCGTCGCAAGTTTTTCTCCTCGATGCATGACGATAACTGCCTCTCCTTCGACAGATATGCGTGGGCAACGTTCTGCAGCCGGGCTCCGGCGCGCTCTCGAGCCGCGTGGCGCAGGTGCGGGCGGGGATACCTCACACCGTGCCCCTCAGCACGGTGAACCGCCAGTGCTCCAGCGGGCTGCAGGCTGTCGCTCACGTGGCGGCGGGCATCAAGGCCGGCCACTACTCCGTCGGGATAGCTGCCGGTGAGAGAAATATACGGGGACGCCGATATGTTATGTAACAACACGAGGGTGGTGTGGCCGCTAACGCTGTGGATTCATTGCTACGTTATCCCGCACTCTCACCTGTGGATGTGTGTGTATGCGTCCCATTTATTATGGAGACAGTCCCCCCATTTTTCGTGGTGAGACGTGTACTACACTTTTTCAGCAGATGTATACTTGTAGAGATGAAATTCGTCGTAATTTGTAAGACAAAAGAACCACACTTACGAAAAAACGGTACTCGTTCGTGATTTGTGTTTTTAGGGCGCCGTACCGGTAATGCTCCTGCCATCACACTTCCTGACAAGAAAAAGTGGCTCCTGCGGTTGCTCGCAGTACGCCCATTGTTGCTCGCGGTACACCTTCTGCACGATGGATTGGGGTGACAAGAACCTTCGCCGCTCTCTCGCGAACAGTTATGGACTCAAATCAACCTGCGTGCGCGCCTCGTCCTTCCACCTCTAATCCCGCCCCTCGCCCTCACCGATCTCGCTCCCCATACGTTGGCCACAACGCACGATGAAAACGAAAGGCGTTGAATCCATGTCCCTCAACGCAATGGGCGGCGGCGGGGGACTGCCGCCGGAGATAGACCCGAAGTTCATCAAGGCCGACCGGGACGGCGCAGCGGTGCTCCTCCCCATGGGCATCACGAGCGAGAACGTCGCAGCGAAGTATGGCATCACTCGCGCCGAGCAGGTGCGTGTGTATGTGTGTGTGTGTGTGTTTGTAGTTAGCCTCGACCGAGCCAGCCGGGTGCTGACCAATGATTCGACGTCAGTCTTTTAGCGAGACAAAGGACGCGAACACGTTTTGTCATCAAAGGGTTCTACCGACAAGAGGGGGTACGGGAGTTGGACGATAGCAGTGTGTGTTTCTTTATTTTTGGCATCGACGGCGCTATCCGGCTTGTGTGTGTGTTTCTGTGGTCAGCACCCACCGCTGGTACAGGTTCGACCAAAGGAACGACGTCCAGTCTTAACGGTGTGATGAAACGCGGGCACGCCTTCTAGTCCGCGGGCTCCACCCCCCCCCCCCCCCCCCCCCCCCCCCCCCCCCCCCCCCCCCCCCCCCCCCCCNCCCCCCCCCCCCCCCGACAGGGGGGCACCGCGGAGGAGGTATGTGCTAGCATGTGTACATGTATGTTTCTTTGGGTAACATGGCCCGCGCTGACCGGCTGACCCACGAAAAATGGGTGTCAGTCGTGCGGGACAACAAACAAGCGTGCGTTCCAGTTCGCGGGCCCCCCTTCGACAGGAGGCGCGCAGGGGAGACTGGTGTGGACATAATCCGGACTCCGTTTTAAACGTACTTGTGGAAGGAGAAGGCACTTTATATGCTAGGCAGGACTCCCCCAGTGTCTACTCGCGTGTGCCAAGCATAATTACTCATTCGTCACACACTACCCCTCTTCACTCTACTGCTGTCTGCCCTTACGTTCCACGCTACAGCGGTTATCTGCTCTTACGTTCCACCGTACTGCTGACTGCCTCTCCACCCTGCTGCTGTCTGTACGTTCCACACTACAGCTGTTATCTGCTCTTACGTTCCACCGTACTGCTGTCTGCCTTTACGTTCCACCCTGCTGCTGTCTGCTTGTACGTTCCACCGTACAGCTGTTGCCTGCTCTTATCTACTGCTATTGTATGCTCTCACGCTTCACCCGCAGGATGCCTTCGCGGCGGAGAGTCACGCCCGGGCTCACCGGGCCCAGGAGGAGGGGATCTTCGACGACGAGATCTTGCCCGTTCGGGTGGGTGGGGGTTATTGTACCTTTTCCACGCATTCCAAGCGAAACACGACGAACGGCGGTAGACGTACCGCCATTTAATATTGAGGGGAATTTGTGCACAAGAAAAATAATTAAAAAATCTCCCGTGTAACCTTCCCCTTGTGTGACCCCGGCTGATAGGTAAGGTATATACGCACGCCGAAAGGTTTGTTAACCGGCGCCAGAATAGATGGGACGAACACACACACACACACTGCCAACAGCCGCCTTTTTGGAACAATGTTCCTTATCACTCTTCTTCCATGTTGCCGCATGTATTTTCAATTTGTCATGCTTGTAGGCGTACCCCTTCCAAGGGAACCCTCAACCTCGCTGTAATCTTGGTGTTTTGTCGTTTACCGTCCAAGCCTACCCTTCCTTCTGGGTCAACTTGATTTTCGCGAGTCTCTTGCTGCTGCGGTTGTTAGCTTCCAAACGAAAATCTGTGAATCTGGCGTATTTCCAGCTATTTTGACGCAAAAGCTTGGCAAGCATGGTCTGTCGGCTTTTTTTATTTTCACAAACAAGTTGCCACTGCTTCGGGGGTAGGGCAGCCCATACCCAAAACATCCCGAAGATATTCACGACTTGAGGCCCTTGTAGAAGCTTTTTGTTTTTTGTTTTTGATCTCCTCGGCGCGAGGGCACAGTTGTTGTTGTTACTCGTTGCTGATGTTTCCTCTTGAAATGGACATTCTAGCTTCTGCCGCCCGGTGCCCTGGACGCGCTGTTGTGCTCAGCTTGAAGAGCGACGAAAGAGTCTGAAGTAGATTGCGCCCAACTGGGGTCTCACGTGCACGTGAACGCAACAACGTCAAGCCATCGTAGATGTCGTAGATGTTCGTGTTTCGCTTAGGGTGGGGCGGGATTGGGGGAGTACCGTTCGTGCTCGGAGACAAGCAAGACCAAGGGGTTTTGTGCAGCCCATGCGGTTCTGCTGTCATGGCGCCCCTCTCAACACGCACGTCGCCCCTCTTGCTAATCGACCCATCTGCGTGTCCCTCCACTCTGTTCGCATGCAAATGCATCCACCCACACAAGCCCCCCCCCCTCCCCTTTTTTTTTGTTCAGCCAGCTTCGGCGAAGTAGAAAGGAACGGTCGGCCATCCGCGATCGGTCTTGCAGGAACAATGCTTGGTGCTCTCGAGGACGCCTGGCCAATGGTCTAACAGCTAAATCATGCAAGACTTGAGTACGCCCCCCCCCCGGTCCGTCCCGGCATTGTAGGGATGCGGATCAACGGTATAACATCTAAATCATACAATATGAGTACACACGAGTGTGCCCTCCCCTTGACACCACAATGGGCATCACAGACAACGGTCAAGGGCCCCGACGGTGCGGAGGTGGACGTGTTGGTGTCGAAAGACGAGGGGGTGCGTGCGGGGACTACCGCGGCCAAGCTGGGCGGCCTCAAGGCGGTCTTCAAGAAGGGCGGCACGACCACGGCGGGGAACGCGAGTCAGGTGCGTGGACGGAGGCGAAAAAAAAGCACGGAACAGAGCCACGGCAGCATTGTTCATTTTTGTTGTCAATCAAGATACACACATTTGGTGGAACCGGTTGTTTTAGCCTGTTAATCTCGAAGCCTTCTTGTTGTTTCGTCGTCGATCTAATACGCCTTGCTGGAACAGCGGGCGGAGACGGACAAAATGATAGGTGGAAAGAGCATGCAGCCGGGCGTGATGGACGCAGCATGCCCCCTGACTGAAAAATCGCGCGCGCGATCGTTCACTTTGTTCACGGGCGCGACCGTTCAAGAGCCCGTTGTGTCGACCGCACCCTGACCATTTACACAACAGGAAATGTTGAAGTTTTGCCGTGAAACTGTGTCTCAACACACAGTGTAGAAGTGGTGATGATTTCCCACGTCACAAAACGATTGGGTTCCCAACCCCAATGATAGTCATGCTTCACGCGCAACGAACGCTATACGCGAGTATCCCCCCCCTCCCCCCATCCCTTCTTCCGTTCCCCCATCCGCCTATTGCTGAAATATCGGGACTAGCAAATCGCCCTCTAAACGCGCGCCGGGCTAACTAAGCACACCACGCGTTCTGCTTGGTCAGGTGAGCGACGGAGCGGCCGCCACCCTTCTGATGACGCGAGAGTCGGCGGCACAGCGGGGGCTCCGTCCCCTGGGGGTCTTCCGCTCGTACGCCGTCGTCGGGGTCCCGCCAGAGGTCATGGGTGAGCCGGGTTTATTTTCTGTAGGGCCCCCAACCCCCTTTCATAGTACTGTAGCAAGATGGGGCAACAACGTAGAATGTACGACTCTAGACAATATATACGCCCCGCACGCGAAACCGGCAATATAAGCCCGGTTGGGATATCTTGAGGCGTAGGTACGGGTTCAGTAGTAGTGAATTGGCGACAAGATTCGCTCCTTGTGTGTGGCAACGATACAGACTAGAACAAACCCACGTCGTTGTGTGGCGAGTGTGACCTTACGGGCTGATACAGCAGTGCGCCGGAGATGTACGCCGAAGGTGTTGTAGACCGACGCCAGGTCATATTTCTACGAACGCAAACACACGCGCATTTTCGGGGTGGAGGTCGGGTTTTGCGTTCTGAGTGAGTGCCAAGGCGGGCTTATCGAGAAACAAGTACGAGTTGTATGTTTGGTTGCGGTTAAGTGGAAGAGCATGCCGTAGCTGGTTCGAGAAAGGTGTCGTGGGTGAGCTATATGATGATGATGACAGAAATCTCACCAACCGAGATGACCAAGCCTCGCAGGCCAAGACTCTTGGGAACATTACGAAGCTTTTCACGTCTCATGCTGACTTGTCTGGTTTGGAAAAGCGATTGTAGTTTCTCTTGGTGGCTGCTGTTCTCGACGGAGTGGGATTGTGGACCTTCCCGCTGTCCGAGCTCCATCCGCAACGGCTTCGTGCTTCCCCTTGTGTGCTGTTCTCGGACATGTAACAAGCTGTGTACCTCACCAACCAAGGGGTGTGTGTTGATTTTCCTCCTGAGAGGTGGATTTTTACGACGCTCGTTCCCTGCGTTACACGCGATATGTACCTTGCTTCATTTTGCTCGAACCAACGAACGGGGTACGCGACAGCGCACTTCTTGCGCAGGGGCCCTCCAGCGACGATCCAAGGGCGGCTGCTGTTGCTGTGCAAACCCCCCAGTCTTGTTTCTCCCTCTTGCAACAACTGGCCGCTGCAGTAGTTGCGATTCCTGCGGTAACGTCACGGGGGTCAATATATATATACTTCGAAGTATTTTATAAACCATTTGGTCGGTTTCGTCTCTGTCGCATTGGCAGTGAGGGAGAAACCCTCATCGGCAGCACAGTCTGTTGCTTTTATCCTGACAATGCGCATCCTGTATGCTTTGTGTGTGTGTGTGTGTTCCTTTTTTTTTTTTTCCCTGTGCAGGAATCGGGCCAGCGGTGGCGATCCCCGCCGCCGTTGGCAAGGCTGGGCTCGAACTCGGCGACGTTGACTTGTTTGAGCTCAATGAGGCGTTCGCCAGCCAGGCCACCTACTGCATTAAGGTCAGTCCTAAGAGAGGCACGGAGAATGTGCAGTGGGGTGGTGAACTCATGTAATCACATGCCGTAGTCGTTAGACCATTGACCTCGCATCCCTACAACATGCCGGGAAGGAGCGTTATGCCGGTCCAGGATACGTTTTACAAGCATCACCAGAAGCTGGTCATCATCGTTGCGTTTTTTTTTTTGGGGGGGGGGG